>PVJO010004578.1:0-108167 GCA_004026905.1 Hystrix cristata | reverse complement strand
GAGGAAGTAAAAGTAAAATGTAAAAGTAAAAAGTAAAATGTAAAATGTAAAAGTAAAAATGATTAAGATGCAGTATGTTTGTGTACCAGTTCCCCAGAATGAGTGTAATCATTATGTATCACAAACATATACTAATAAAAAAGAAACCTTAAGAAACAAAAAGAATGAAAGCAATCTTAAAAATCAATTCAAACCTATTATTTTACATAAGGAATGGGAGGCACAGTTAACTTAAATTATTTTCCAGTGTTCACTTAATTTGTAGTTACTATTTTGAAATTTTTTTTTTTTTTTGTGCTGGGTATCGAACTCAGGGCCTTGTGCTTGCAAGCCAAGCACTCTGACCACTGAGCTAAATCCCCAACCCTCTATTTTGAAATCTTAAGGAAGACAGAAAAAGAATTGTTCCCTTAACTTTGTCATAATTTTCTATTTTACTGAGTATTCAATTGTATGTGTTGTTCGTGGATATTTGGTATCGAGTGTGAGCTGCCCGCCTGCTTGAATGGTGTCTGATTTTTTATAACAGAGAAGAGCAGTTGGCAAATCCCTGAAACTAGACCACACCAAACATTCCATTGTGAGGCGCGATCTTATTAGTAAAACTCTGCTTTCATTTTAAGTATGAATGTGGGGACCGCGCATGACAAGTAAATTCCAGCTTTAAAATTCCTGACATGAAATTCAGAAGTACTTATGAAAATCCAAATGTGTTATCATTTGACAGCAGAAATACTAAGAAGCATGAAAATTTAATTCAAGTGTATAATTGGATTTTTAAAAAATAGTACCCTAAGTATTGCTCTGAGTAAGCCACTCACTCTTGTGGGGCTTAAACCAGCCACTTAATAGAAAATAAATGATCAGTTTGATTGGATGAGCCACGATACTCATATGTTTGACTTATGTTTGTAGTTTATATGTTAAACTCAGTATTAATTACATACTTCCTTGAAAGTACAATGTGAACATTCTCTCTGCCTTTCCATGGCTGGCTCTGTTTACACTGAAGTCGTGGCCCTTTGAGGGAAGAAACCCAGAAATCACCTTTTCAGCATTGTTCACAGCTAACAAATTCTACCTGGAAGTTATTGTTCCAGATAATCAACAATAAGTGTTTTAGTTCCATTTAAGGCAATTATTGATTTTTAAAGTGGACATTTTAAGATATTGACAGCATTCCAATAAATGGTATAACTTAAGTACTTTTCTCCACCTGCCTTGTTGTATAACTAAGTTATTTCCTAAAGATTTAACCCAAACTGAAGAGAGACCTTTTAACCCAAAAGCTACAGGGCAGAGTCCAGAGCAACTTAGAAACTTCCCGAGTTTGTAGCTGAAGGGTGAATTTCAGCAATAAAGAGACCTCTGAGGGAGTGTGATGTGGGGTTAGTGGAAGGACTTTTATCATAGTTTCAAAGAATTAAAAACTTTAAAAATGAGCATGTAAGAAGAGCATATATAATGAGATATCAGGTACAAATTAACTATGATGAATGTGATCACTGTGTATACAGTGTACCAATACATGTTCTGGGTAAATTAAAAAAGAGAAGGAAAAAAATATCTTTGCAAGAGTTGTAGAGATTCCGAGTTTATCCATAATTAAAACTTCATTTTATGCTTGTTTTACAACAGCTATGTAAAGCTGGAAGATAGAGACAATTGGGTCTCTGTGGATCCGTTCACATCCGAAATTAAACTTGTAAAAACTCCTGATTTTGAATCCAGATATGTCCAAAATGGTACATATACTGTAAAAATTTTGGCTATATCACAAGGTATGTTGTTAATACATATTTTTATTCATTCTATGTATTTAGATTTTATCTTCCACCATCAGAAACTTTTATTTTGAATGTGTTTAAAAATCTAATCTCGCCAATGGACTCCATCCATATTCCTATTTATTTGGTGACTGTGGAACATACATAGGACAAGAAGCGTCCCGAGTGTTTCCTACATTCTCCACGCCAGAATGCAAGCAAATTCAAATTGTGTCATTGTCAGCAGTATGATCAGAATATACATAGGTCCTTATTCTTATTTTTAAGATCATCCTAGAAAAACCATCACCGGCACCGTCCTTATCACGGTTGCAGACGTCAATGACAATTGTCCCACACTGGTGAACCCCGTGCAGAGTGTCTGCAAAGACGAGCCGTATGTGAATGTGACGGCGGAGGATCCGGATGGATACCCCAACAGTTGGCCTTTCAGCTTCTCAATCATTGATACACCGCCCGGAATGGCAGAAAAGTGGAAAATAATACGCCAAGAAAGTAAGCAAAACAGTTGGGCTATATTCAGATCATTTATTAATATGAAGCATGATGGCTACCTAAAACTTTCATAATATGGGTTGTGTTTCTTCTTACAAATTATATTTCCAGTACGGTTTTTTTAAAGAGTTTATAAAACGTATTTCAAAACCCTTGGGCATAGTACCTTAGTATCTTTTACATGCCAGCAGAAAGGAGAAAAATTACCTAAAATGCCTTAAAGGTAGCTCTTGAAGTAGTTGTGTCTCATAAGCTGAGGACGAACAAGCCTTCCTGGGCCCAACAATCATAGTAGGTGACATCTAAAACTCTTGAGGTAAGCTAATAATAATTCCATGTAAATAACATTTATTGAGCACTTACTATGTGTCAGGTACTCTCTATGCATTATCATACTTAAATCATTACTCCACAACATTATTCCCTGGTTACACGTGAGAAAACCTTGGCTCAACTAGAGTTAAGTAATCTGCTCAAAGTTTCAAAGTCAGTATGTGATGGAGACAGCCTGATGGTCTTCTGTCTGATACCCTACACACCAGAGCCATGGATACATCCATATGTCCCTATCCTGGAGGTGTCCCTCTTGTTGATGTGAGCCTTTGTGTGACCTTTACGATGGTCTTGAAGGTAAAAAAGTCTCTCCAGAAGACTTTTGTTTGAAACAGTGTTTATTTCAGAAAAGTTTCAAGCACAGTCCATTTCTTACTTCAGAACAATCAGCCAGGTGTAGTGGCACATGCACGTAATCCTAGCACTTGAGAGGCTGAGGCAGGAGGATCACATGAGTTCAAGGCCAGCCTGAACTGCAAAGCAAGATCCTGTCTCAAAAAACCCAAATAAATAAATAAATACAATCAAAACAACAAATCGTGTAATATTTATCATTGTTGTGCAAGTAAAAAAATTTTTTTGATGCAGAGTCTTGTTAAATTGCTAAGTTATCCAGGCTGGTTTCAAACTTGGGATCCTCCCCCCTCAGCCTCCCAGAGTGCTGAAATTATAGGCATTTTCAGCCATGCCCAGCCAGTAAATTATTTTTAATAAGTAGTATACATATAGGAAAGTTTTAAACTATTCTACTAAATCATTATTTTTACTTATATGAAAACTAGTCATTTTAATTCATGTGAAAGAAAATTTTTAAATAACCATTAGTCTCTTTGCTTTTTTCTTGCAGTGCTGGGGACTTGAACCCAGGGTCTAGTACATACTAAACAAGGCTCTACCACTGAGCTACAGCTGTCCCTCAGTCATATTCTTTAAAAATAAGATAAGAGATAAGAGGCAGATGTGGTGGCATATGCCTGTAATCCCAGGACTTAGGAGGCTGAGACAGGAGGATCACTGTGAGTTTGAGGCCAGCCTGGACTAAATAGTGAGTTCAAGGCCAGCCTGAACTACATAAGGAGACCCTGTCTCAAAAACCCAAAACAAGAAAAAAGATAAGAGGCCACTCATAGAACACTTCCTGTGTCATCTTCTTGCCAAAAATATCATCTCAGTCCAGTTCTGAGGAAACAGTCAGACCAATTCAAACCGTGGAACAGTCTTTGAAATAAGTGGCTTTCAAATATGTGAAGGTCTTAACCAAAAGAGAGAATGTCATATTCCAGATGAATAGAGTGTGAAATGGTAACTACAGGAAATGTGGTCCTTGGTTGGGATCTAGGATCAAAGAGAGAGAAGACAGAGACTTATGGAGCATTATGAAAGGACATTATGAGTTATACAGTAGGTAGTATTTTTAGATCAATATTTTTCACTGATGTCCCTTCATTTTAGAAAGTCTCTGCTGAAGAAGGTCCTGCTACCTGTAACTTACTTCAAAATAGTTCAGAAAGTTTTTTCCAAACTATGCATATACAGAGTAAATGTACCACTGCAAAATGTGAACAGTTAGTGAAGGCTGTATCAGTGTCCACTGTAATACTCTTTCGACCTTCTTATAGATTTGAGGTTTTCAAAATTTTGAATTCGTAGTGTTGGGAACAAAAAGGGAAGAACTATAAAAAACAAGATTGGTCCATTGCTGAAAATGATGAAGGCAGGAATGGGTACCATAGGGGTTATGTTCTCTTTATTATTGTCTGTGTTTAAAGCTGCTTAGTATTACCAGTTTATTTAAGAAATGGCAAAATAAGGGCTGGGGATGTAGCTCAGTGGTAGTGCTTGCCTCGGCCCTGGATTCGGTCCCCAGTACGACCACGAGAAAAAGAAGTGGTAAGATAGAAGTCCCCCAGTGTCGTCTCTTGTTTCCCGCTGTATCCCACTGTGTGAACAGTTCCCAGCACTTGATGGACCACACGTTTTAGCTAAAATTAATCGTCTTGAAAATAAAATGTCCAAATCAGATCCTGTGCTATTTAAGCTGTATATTCGAAGTCTGTGACAAATTTTAACAAGTACACAGAATAAATTCAAGAAGAAGTGAAAGAAAAATGCATCTTCTAGTTGGAGCCATGTCAAGAACATTCTGTAACCTGGTGTCGCCCTTTCCAAGGCAGTCACTCGTCTGACCTTCTCCGCCTCTCCTGCCCACGTAGGTACCAGTGTGCTGCTGCAGCAGAGCGAGTGCAGGCTTGGGAGAAGTGAGATCCCCTTCCTGATCTCAGACAGTCAGGGCTTCAGCTGCCCCGAGAAGCAGGTCCTCAGGCTAACCGTCTGTGAGTGTCTTCACGGCAGTGGCTGTGTGGAAGCGCAGCATGACTCCTATGTGGGCCTGGGACCCGCGGCGGTGGCGCTCATGATCTTGGCCCTTCTGCTCTTGCTACGTAAGTCTTAAAAGCCATTAGTAGGTGTCCAGTGGAGTACACAGCACTCGACAGTTTACAAGGCACCTGTGCACTGCTATTTGCATCTTATGGGAAAATGCAAGCAGAGACACAGGAGGGAAAACGACTCGTCTCAGCTTGCCATGTTTGTAGGTGGGTCCTGGAGTTGGGACTACACCTTTCACCCAGGATGCTTGCACCATCTTCCCTAGAGCCTAGTGTGACTCTTGGCACATGACAGACATTCGATCAGTCTGGAGATTGTTGAATTGCGCCTGGCTGACTTCATTCTCTGTATTAATCACAGCAGCTCCAGTGACTGTGCGAATCATTTTAGGAAACATACTCGATAATTCAGAAGTTAATTGAGACCTCAGAGAGTCATGCCTTGTGCAAAATTTGACTCTAAGGTGAAGTATTCTAACAGTTTCCATGTTCTAGAATATCTGAATATATTAAAATTTTTCTCTTAAGAGCTTTTTGATCTTTGTAGTATAGCTCTTTTTGGATAGTGAATTTACAAATAAAAAGATTTTAGGGAAGTGCTTTTTAAAAATTTAATCTTTAAATTGGTTTTGCTAATTTGCATATTCTCTCATGCATTCTTGCCATCCCTCCCAGCACCATAGACAGGGTCTTTTCGATGAACAAGGCCTTTGAGTCTTCTGCCTCTGGGCTTTGTGATGACTCATCCAGAACAAGCTTGGCGCTTTGACTCGAGTAAAGAAAAGAAGCACTGAGCTCGAGTTTCTAAGCTCACGTTTAGAAATGTGTCAGGATTGGCCTTCTCTGTACTCACTTCTGCTTCTGTCCAGTCGTGCCACTCTTGCTGCTGGCGTGTCACTGTGGAGAGGGCGCCAAGGGCTTCACCCCCATCCCCGGCACCATCGAGATGCTGCATCCTTGGAACAATGAAGGGGCACCACCCGAAGACAAGGTCAGTGCGTCCACTGTCATTGCAGCTTGTCGTCCTTTTGGATCTTAAAAGGGCCTCGGGAGATGCTCCTAACATCTTTGATCAGGAGCGATAACAGCGTTGTAATATTGTGAGATACATATTTGAGGTTCATTCCTGTTTCCTGGTGTACAATGCCAGAAGTCCTTGGAATCTTGGAAATCATACTGTCTTGACATCTAAAAGGAGAGGGGGCAGGTAGTCCTGGGGACTGAGCCTCTCGGGCTGAACTCTGACACTGTCTCCGGGTAGACGGCGTCAGCCCTTTGTGGACGTGGAGGGTCCTAACTGGAGTGTGCTGCAGAATTGACGGCTTGATTGCTGGTGGGGAGAAATCTGCAGAAGTCTGTACTGACCGTCATGGTATGAGAGCATGGCAGAAGCAGGGTGTTTTTCCAGAGTAGTCGTTACGAATTTCATGCGCGTGCCTTTGTTAAGCAAAAGGTTCTAACATCATCGTCTTTTGTGTTGGCTGCCAGGGCAGAACTGAGGTGGTTTCACTGCGCCGTGTATGTGGTATGTTCACGAGAACATAACCATGGTCAGGGAGTGACCCGGAGACTGTAGAACAAGAGTTAGGGACAGTGTATACATCATCTTTGCCATTGCTGGGACACGGTACCTGACATCCGCAATTTAAAGAAGGAAAGATTTATCTCATAGTTTCAAGGGATTCAGGCCATAGTCTGCTCCAAGGCAGGAACGTCATGCCAGAAGGGGGTGGTAAAGCAAAGTTGCTTAATTCATAGTGGCCAGGAAGCCAGGGGTTGGTGGACACAGACAATGCCAGAGAAGAAGGAGCAAGGACCAGACACGGTGCCCAAGGCCACACTTCCATGACATACCCAGACACACCCAGGTGTGCTCCTCCGATCCCCTTGGTGGCTCCCAGGCCATTCAAGTTGACGTGATCAAGCTTGACCCCCACAGACACAAAGCTGTATAGGAATCCGGGACAGGAATTTTCATGCCAACATCAAGTGGCAAGTCTTTCACAACCAGGAAGTGCTCCGTCTCCACTCCTCTCTGTACACGCATGTGACAGGGGTAAACCTCCACCCTATGACAAGTGGGAAACGCTGTGATGGCCCCTTGCCTACTAGTGCTGTGACTCTCTCCATCTCTCTGTTGCATCTTCCCGCTGGGTCTCTCCTCTTCCATGTGCGCTATTCCCGTAAGATGTGATCAGCCTCAAGTGTCAGGGACTCAAAGTAGCAGTCACTTAAGCACAAACGTGGGTGGTCCAGGGTCAGTGCGGCAGTTCCTCCAGCACGCAGCCCCGACTCTTCCTTTCTTGTTGTTCCTCCCTTGATGTGCCCCATGCTGTGCTCATATTCTAGACACTTCGCTACCATCTTCACACTCAAACTAGCAGATGGGGAGTGAAGAACTACTCTGAACACATTTTCCAGAAGTTGCACGCACCATTTCTGCTCAGTTCACAGGGGCTGCAGCCCGGGGCCTTTGCACTGAGCTACATTCTCAAGCCCCCACCGCTTCTGAGACAGGATCTCGCTAAGTTGCCCAGGCTGAACTCAAACGTACAAATTTCTTGCCTCAGCCTCCCAGAGTACTGGGCTTACAGGCGTGCACCACCACTCCTGACTACAGGCCTTACTTTGAACAGCCATATGTCTACCTAAAGACAAAATTAAGGATTCTTTAACCATAGCAGAAGGCATGAAACCCTAGTGGAACATGAAAATGATACTGGACCCAGTAGAGTAAATGAGCTGATCCCTGTGCTTGCTTCAGCAGCTTGTACACTAAAATGAGCTAAGACCACTGAAGAAGTCTGTTTTTTGTTTCTGGTTTATAATCACCCACAAAGGAAGGCAGAATGAAGATCTTTACAAGACTCACGTGGAAGTTATTCAACCCAAAATAGCTTTCCCAAATCACATCTGGGGAAATAGCTTCTCCTCTCTCATGCTCACTTAGCTCAGCTCCTTCTGCCAGGCGCCCTCCCCTCGTCCTGACCTGGCACTGTCTGCGTTTGCCCACAGGTGGTGCCCTCGATCCTGGCCGTGGATCACGGGGAGAATCCAGCAGTAAGAAACGGAGTAGCAGGTGTGGTAACCAAGGAGGCCACCGCCAAAGGAAGCAGCTCTGCTTCCTTCTCCAGAGTGCAGCACGACTTGAATGAGATGGACGGGAGATGGGAAGAACGCAGAAGCCTCCTCACCGCGGGGGCGACCCAGGCAATGGGGACAGCAGGAGCCGGGCGAGGTGCTGAGACCATACGGACTGTAAGAGCCATGGGGGCTTCCAGGGACGTGGCCGGAGCCCGAGTTGCTGCAGCTGGTGCAGTCAGTGAGGAGTTCTTAAGAAATTATTTCACTGATGTAAGAACTAGTTTGTATGTGTGAGGGGCATTTACATGGGAATATGATGTTAGTGGGGTAATCACTGCCTTGGATCTAACTGGGACTTTGAGGGGTTTTGTTTTCTCGTTTGTTTTTTAGGTAACGTTGGGGCAGTGAGAGCTGAGACCCAGTGGGTGGGCATGCAGCACTGGGGAAAGAGCATAGCAGGACTAGGCAGTGGCTCGTGACACCGCCGCCGCTGTTTACAATCCCACGTCGGTGGTCAGGCCAAGTCACGTTAGGCTAAGTGACTTGTCTGTTTCTCTTTTAGTTCTATCAAGTTTTGCTTCGAGTTTTTGAACTTGTTACTAGGCACTGACATATTTAGGAGTATTACATCTCCAGACAAATTGACCCATTTTCCATTAGGAAATAAATATCCCTGAATATTCCTGCCGATGAAATGTATTCTGCAATCTACTTCATCTCTAAGCAGCAGTTTTTCTTCAGTCCCACTATTAACTGTTAATTCCAGGTATGAGTTTCCTTATCGCATCTGATCATTTTTTCTTGTAACTTTCCTCATCATTTTTCTTGAACTCCCCTAATAAGGAAACTAAGCACTATCATACCGAAGCCAAAACTACTTATTTATTACAGTGAGTACGTGCAGAATGTAGATGGACTGAAGAGCCTGTGATTTTTCGGCCATATATTCTCTGCCCTTCCCTCCTGGGCTCATCCCTGTCAAGCCTGCACCAGCCCAGGCATTATACGTTCTGACCTCTGACCCAGCAACATTAGGCCTAAGACTTGATAGAACTGAAAGAGGAATAGACAGGTCCATAATTACAGTTGGAAAGTTCAGTCTATTCTGAAAGAAAAGCAACTGAAAGAAAAGTAGAAAATCATCAAGGATATGGAAAATATAACTCTGGCAACTGACTGGATCTGCTTGGCATTAGTGCCACAAAAGCAGAATACACATTCTTCTTGATACAGCGTATATTCTGAGATACAAGTTTAAACGTATTTAATAGAATTTCAGTTGTGTGGGGTACTCTGGCAATAAGAAATGAAACAAAAAGTAAAGTGATAGCTACATTATATAACCCATGAGTAAAAGAAAAAAAAATTAGAACAATTAGTATACAGTTTGCACCGAGTAAAAACTAAACCACATTTTATCAAAATTCGTGAGGCACTGTTAAAGTAATATTTGGGGGGACATTTTTACAAAAAAATGATTATATTAGAAGATGGGCCTCAAATCAATAACCTAAGTGTCCACCCCGACTTACTAAACATTAAAAGGGGAAGCAATGAAACCAAAAGCTATTAAAGAGATGAATAAGATTGATAAACCCCTTAACCAATCTAAATAGGATCTAAAGGAAGTACACACAAATTATCAATATCAGAAGTGAAATAAAAAGTATTATTACAGATTTTATACGCATAGTAATCAGGAAAAAAAAAGAAATGCACGACTGGCCGGCTTTCTTGCGAGTAAGTCCCCAGTGTCCCTGAGAGGATGGACGTGGTGGGAGTGTTCAGCATCTCTAGCACACTCGACAGGAGCGAGGGGGCTTATTTCTGCCCCTCTCTTCCTGCAAGCTCCTGGCGTGCGAGGCTCCTGTCTACCTCCCTTCCTCCACAAAATGCCCCTTCACCAGTGTCAGCCTGGTGGGGTGTTTGTCCCTGGGCCCGCTCACTGCCGAGCTCTGGTCCCTGTGGGTTTTGTTTTGATTTGTTTCCTTCTCCGCTCTAAATCTGCTCAAGTCAGTCTTATGTATATAATAACTTTTCATTTCGAAGAATTTCAAAGTGATCAGAAAATTTGCTAGTAGACAGTTTGAACTCTCGTGTAGTCTTTACCCAGATACTATCGTTTTTTTTTCACATTTTGCTCTTTGTTTTTTCTCTCTCTCTCACACTCACACAGGTACACACGTGTTCTCCTGCATGACTATAGTACAGTTAACAAATTTAGCAACTTAAAATTGACACAGTCGCTGTAGCCGGTGACTGTGATAATGTCTCCTACAGCAGTTTTTCCTTTTCAGGATCCTACATTCCCTGTAGTTGTCGTAACACTTAAGTCTCCTTTGACCCGAAACAGTCCCCTCCACCTCTCTTTGTTTTTCACCATATGAATGTTTTTTAAGAACACACACTAGCCATGATGTACAGTGTCTCTACTCGTGTTTCTGTTTCCTTGTATTTAGACTCAGGCTTTGCATCTAGAGTCATGTTTTTAGTGAATTTCTGTCGCTAATCACGCGCCTCTTTTTATCTGCACTTTAGAAAGCAGCGTCCTACACCGAGGAAGATGACATTCACGTGGCCAAGGACTGCCTTCTGGTCTACTCACAGGAAGAAACCGAATCTCTCCACGGTTCTGTTGGCTGCTGCAGTTTTATTGAGGGAGAGCTAGATGACCACTTCTTAGATGATTTAGGACTGAAATTTAAGACCCTCGCTGAAGTTTGCTTGGGTCAAAAAATAGATGTGGATGTGGACATTGAGCAAAGGCGAAAACCTGTCAAGGAAACAAACGTGAACACAGCCGCGCACTCACTCTATGAGCAAACCACAGTTAGTTCCGAGAATGCCTACTCCTCGGGCAGCAGCTTTCCAGTCCCCAACCCATCGCACGAGGCCAGTGCAGAGACGGTCACTCAGGAGCTAGTCACCGAGAGATCGGTATCGTCCAGCCAGGGTCAGAAGGTGGCTCCCCCGCTTCCCGACCCGCCGGCTTCAGGTACTATCATAGTGACAGAAACGTCCTATACCACGGGCTCCGCTGTGTCCCCAAGCACTGTGGTCCTGGGCCCCGCACAGCCCCAGAGCCTTGTCGTGACAGAGAGGGTGTATGCACCAGCTTCCGCCTTGGTAGGCCAGCGCCGTGCTGGGGAGGGTGATGTCGTGGTCACCGAGAGAGTAATCCAGCCTAACGGGGGCGTCTCTCATCCCCTAGAAGGCACCCAGCATCTGCAGGATGCACATTACGTTATGGTGAGCGAAAGAGAAAGCGTCCTTGCGCCCAGCTCAGCGGTGCAGCCTGCTCTGGCTGTGCCCAGTGTGGCAATAGGACAGAACATGGCCGTGGCGGGAAGAGTGCTCAGCCCCGCTTCTGCCCTGCAGGCCAGTTACCAGCTTGCCACCAAAGCCTCAGGGCAGGCAGGAAAGGCCATGGTTTCTGGGGCGGGAGACCCTGGCGCTCTGCCACATTCTGGCTCAGAAGGGTCTGGCCATTCCAGTTCTACCATAACCACGTCCTCCACCAGGGTCACCAAGCACAGCACCGTGCAGCATTCTTACGCCTAAGCAGTAGCCGGCCCCACACCCACCCGCAGTCTAACGAGCGGAGACGGGCATGCTTTCCATCTGCTGGGCTCTCTGTGAGCCTTGCAGACATGCAGAGATGCATGTGCATTGAGCTGAAATGCTTTTCTCAGTTGTTGATACTCAGAGGTCCACACTATTTCTGCTTCCGGGAGTGTGTTTTAGAAATGCTTCATGAATCCCCGTGGGCGTAGTGCTGATGCTGTTTCCTAAGTGCCTTTTAGTGAGTTATGCAAACAATAGCCACAAAACAATATAGAGTAAATCTGGCTTCTGAGACTACTAAATGAACACACAGCCGTCCAGGAGAACAACTCAGGAAAACGACTGGCTGTCTTCGTGAACCGTGTTCACATTTCACGTTGATGTTCCTCCCGTACCCTGCACGTTACTACACCTAGCAGGTTATCAACAGCTCGTTTGTCCAGAGATCCACCTACAGTCTGGGAGCCCAGTTTTGTTGTTGGTTTTCAAATTTATGTGAACTTAATTACATTTTGGCCTGGTAAGAACATGTTTCTGTGCATGTGACATACATGTACATAATGTCATGTGCTCTTAATAATGGCATTGCATCTTCTTGTCTCAGTAGTCATCAAAACTTCAAACACTTCAAATTCAATTGAATAATCCAGAACAAAATGTGTAAATATAATTTTACTTATATAATAGTAATATTCTATGGGAGAATAAAAACCTGAAGCTATGTTCTTAATAGCTACAATTTAGTGCAGCTAAATTAACCAGCCATATTCTTCTCTGTGGTAGGAACGATGCTATTTCACTGCCTTATGTCCTCAGTGCCTCGCACGGGTGCCAAAGAAATACCTGTGGAATTAAACTGAATTTTACAAACCATTATGTACTATTGCCAAAAATATCAAAACACTTTATATTTCTATGAGTTTCAAATTATGATTTTATTTTGCTGTCTCAAAGGTATTAATTAGCTGGTCATGACTTAGTACATGAGTCAAAATATCATAAGAAACTGTAGTTGACCTGTTTTTGCACAGGGTCCTTGCCTTGTTTTTTTTTTTGTTTGTTTGTTTTTTTTAAATTGTGTAGCTGGGTGTGGTGGCACACACCTGTAATCCCAGCGCTCGGGAGACTGAGTCAGGAAGATTGTTGCAAGTTGGAGGCCAGTCTGAACTACACAGTGAGACATTGTCTCAAAAAATAAATAAATAAAAGGTTATGTAGGTTGTATGGCTCCTAAATAAGATCATATTTTATTACTCCCAGATGCAAAAATATTTTATAATATAGGTGGCTATCAGTGATTTATATAAGTGTTTCCAACCACAAAATAATTTTAATAATTTTAAATACTGTCTAATTTCTTGACTTTTAAGACTTTTGCTAGGGAAATCTTAAAGTTACACTTTGGTACACTTTTTAAAATATTGTTTACTTGAATTTTGTTATAAAAAGACACAGCACCGTCCACTAACTATAAATTAAGGGCCAATATTTTTAGATATCATAAGCTGTGGCAAAAATGAAGGTCATTCTCTTCCATGATTTGAGTTGTCTACCCTCTACATAGTGATTTTTGTGAGGTCTTTTTATTGTAGTCTTACGTATTTTTGCCAAGTATGCAACAGGAGTCTCTATCTCCACAGTGCGAAAATGTAAATATGACCTGTGTACTCAGAACAAACATGACTTGGATATAAACTTCCTCCCTGGGCAGGCTGAAAAAAACTGTAACCTGTTTCTCACGTGTTCTAAATGATTTTTCTTTGTATCTAAAAAGGTGACTTGCCTTAGTTTTTACATTTGTTCCTTGGGAGATTATATTTCTATGTTTAAATAAAAGACTACCTTTGGAGTGGCCCCACCCTCGTGTCTTCCTGTTGGCCAGTCCTATTGGACAAGGACTACAGCTAGGGTGTTCGGAGAGAATGCACCCGAAAGGCAGACGTTTCTTTTACTTTGTTAGTTGATTAGACCTGCACACAGCCAGCCACTTGGGAAGAGCATCATTTCTCTTCCCAAGTAGTGTTGAACATAAGATGCCCCAGTTAAATATGAATTTCAGATCTACAATGAATAACATCCAGTAGTTTTAAAAAGTACAGATGCTTCTCAGCTCACGATGGAGTTACATCTCCATCAGCCAATCATTAATTGAAAATATCATAAACCAAAAATGCATTTAGTACTCACTCCTAGCCCAGCGAGCATCATAGTAGTTTCTTGGAAACACATATTGCTTTCACACCATGGTACAATTGAAACCTCAAAGTTAGGGACCCTCTGTTTCTGCTGTTTACCTGAAATTTGGAGTTAACTAGGTCCTTTGTACCATGTTTCTGTTAGCCAGATCTGACAGCCTTGTTCCTAAGGAACTCAAGATCTCTCTGCCCAGAAAGTAACTCTGGAGGAACCTACTGCATTTGCCAGAGAAAAGCTCACACATCTGACCCAAAGAAATGAAATTCTAGGGCTGGGGATTTAGCTCAGTGGTTAGAGTGCTTGCCTTGCAAGCAGAAGGCCCTGAGTTTGATGACCAGCACCACAAAAAAAAAAAAAAAAAAAAAAAAAAAAAAAAAAAAAAAAAAAAAGAAATTCTACAGTGTTTAAGAGGCTGCTTAGTTGCTCATCACAATTTACACTTCCACCCTTCCAGGCTCTCAGTGGGGCATTAGTGACAGAACCCAGATGAGAGAGAGGAAGTCTGTCAATCTCAGATGTGCATGGGAAAAACATGAATGAGCAACACACAGAGGTGGTTAGAACAGGTTTATATGGTTTATAGCAACACTATAAATAAATTCAACAGTTTAGCTGAACAACAGTTCAAGAAATTGGGCAGCACTGGAGGCGGAAGAGGTTCAGAGAATTCTGCTCTGCAAAGTGGACAAGCGGAATTTAAAGACAAAAGGGAAGGGGCTGGGGATTTAGCTCAGTGATTAGAGTGCTTGCCTTGCAAGCACAAGGGCCTGAGTTCAATCCCCGGCACCACCAAAAAAAAAAAAAAAAGACAAAACGGAAATGAGTTGTAAAAACAGTGTTTGGTTACAGATCACGCTTTGTCTTATTTGAACATGGTCTAATCAGGTGGTAGGCTGTAATTGGCTGAAACTTAGATGCTGTGATTGCCTGAGACTCAGCTATTTGTTGCAAAAAAAAAAAAGAAAAATCCCTCAAATTAGGCTTTCAGTCTGTTTACCTACCAAGCTAGGTGGCTGCGGGTTATGCAGAGACTCAGTACAGAGGCAGCCTCAGGCCAAATTAAATTTAGCAGTATACACTCAACTTGGACTAAAACAAAAAAAGAGGATTCCGGCTTCTTGGCAGAGAAAGTAAGCTATAAAAAGACCACTAGGAAAAGTGTGGTAAACAAGGTGAAATCGGATACGCAGATTTAAGTCAGTGCCCAAGTCTCCTGTGATTTAGAGTCATCCTCTTCCCCCCCCCACACACACAGAAGAGCTGCCCTTAAAACTGGACATTTTCCTTAATTAATCTCCCCTACCGAGGGGAAACATGGTCTGCCTTCTGCACTTTACCTTTCTCCAAATAATCAGCTCAAGGTGATCCCTGGGCTGGAAAGTCCATTTGGGGTCGGCGCATTCTGGTCGTGCACTCGGCCGGCGCCACCATGAGTACATTAATGAGGATTTCACAGTGCTGGGCCATCAGGCATCCTGAAGCATGGAGACACCAGGCCTCCGCCTAACGTGGCAAAGGGAACAGCAGTTAATCTCTGCTGGCCACATTCCAGTCACCACTACATCAAAATGTGCAACAAAGATGGTGCACATGAACCATCACCCAGAAACTGAAGTGTTTCAGATAATTAGATCTTCCGTCTTTAGCACAACCAAACCTCTTCGCTACCCTTTTAGTGCAGTTAAATCCTCTATATCACTTTATTTCTTTTTCTGGTTGTTTGTTTTTTCTCTACTGTATGTACTAGTTGTTAAGAGAGGACTGTTGAAATCTTCTGCCCATTGTTGTTTCATTGCTCCCTTTCATTCTTTCTACCTTTGCTTCTTGTATTTTGAAACTTTTTACCTGTGTTGTTGTCAAATGCAAACACGTTTAGAATGAATTGTATTCCTGAGGACTTGCCCTTTTTATGTTTCTCTCTGGTTAGCTTCTTTGTCTTGAAATCACTTTGCCTAACATTAAAATAGCCACTCCAGGGCTGGGGATTTAGCCCAGTGGTTAGAGTGCTTGCCTAGGAAGTACAAGGCCCTGAGTTCGATCCCTGGCACACACAAAAATAAAAACCAAGTAGCCACTCCAGCTTTCTTATTCTTAACGTTTCCGTAATTTAGCTTTTTGATCCTTTTACCTTCACCTGTCTATGCCTTTATATTTGCAGTGCATTTCTTATAAACAGCATATATGCAGTCTTACCTTCTTATTCATTCTGACACTTTCTAGCTTCTAATGGAAAGCTCTGCAACTATTAGTCATGTGGATAAGTTTAAATTATGTGTTTTCTCTTTGTCCCATCTGCTTTTTCACTTATCTTTCCTTGTATTGTGATTTCTTTTGTGTAATGTGTATTTTAGGACTCCACCCTTGAGTCTATTGACCTTTAACTGCACTCCATGTGTTCATTGTTTAATTAGTTGCTCTTGTTGAAGATGATTAAGAACAAAATCTTCTGCCAACCTAGAAGACCTTTCCAGAAAAGTAAAAGAGAAAGAAAATAGTTTTATTCTTAAATGAGCATTAAGCCAGAATGTGATGTACATCATTGGCAACCCAGAAAGAAAGTGCTAAGACAGGAAAAATTCACTCCTTTTTATACAGCCAAGCAAAACATATGTGTTCACAAGACAAAGGATTTGCCAGTTCCCTTTGTTGGACACAGTTCCATTGTCTTTGCTAATTGCCTTTATCCAAAGAAACAATAGAACTTTTGTCTCTGACAGGGAGCTCATTACAGTTTGGAGCTTGGCACAATTGGAGAGGGAAGGTAAAGGTGCTGTCTTTAGTGTTTGGCTTTCAAAGAGGTGGTCCAGGTCCTTCAGAGAGTCCTGGTAATAAAGCTGGCAGAAGGCTTATTCAGTATTTTAAAAGTTTAGTCTCTCAAAGGGCCAAAAGAAGAATGAGCAATGGCAAGGAAGTGGAGAGAGGAGGGAAAGTCTTGCTTTTTTTTTTGGTACTGGGAATCGAACTCAGGGCCTTGTGCTTGCTAGGCAAGCACTCTAACCACTGAGCTAAATCCCCAGCCCAAGTCTTGCTTTTCTGCACTATGAAAAATACAATTTTTTTCAGTTTTAGATTGGTATTGACATTCTTACACCACGGCAATGTGGCAAGTGGCTAGCACCTAAACAGCATTAATGTAGATAGAATATTTCTATCATCATGCAAAGATTCCTTGAGGGCATACAGAAATTTTAAATTTACTCTTTGACATTTACTCTGAAAAGTCAATAATTCTAGTCTGTGAAATAAAGTGGTAATACACAGATTAACAGAGAAAGAAGCATACCAACTTATTCATATACATAACCCCAAAAGCTGCACACACAGTCTGAGACTCGAGGGGCAGAATGGCTGAACCTTCTATAGAGCTGAATAATGGCCTGGGATTGGGCATCTGGTGTAAGGGTGGTGGCCATGCTGTGAAAGTTTGGGGTGGAAGAGGGGCGAAGCAAGCAAAGGTTATTTTCTCCTGCAAATGCAATCTCCTAGGTAAAGCCACCTGTGGTCATCCGACTGTCTCTGGGCCAGATGTCAGACCTCCAACTTCTTCCAATGGAAATTTTTCCCCAAGCAGCAAACAGGGGTAGAATATTATAGAAAAGTCTCTGCCTGCATTCATTGTTTACTAATGGTAAATAGTTGTATATTTCTTTTTACTAATGAACAGCTTTCCAGAGCCATTCCTGTGTCTACAGATGTCTTTCTCCAAAAAACCAACTTGAATTATGCCAACGAAACATACATGGAGTGGGATATTGATCTCCTTTGAGGACCTTCTAGATCTAGAAATTGCAATATGGGATCTTTAATTTGTCATAGTCTACCTTCAGAGATTCTGCTACCTCACAACAATGGGCATGAATCTTGAGCTTTCACTTTGTAGACCCTGTTATTCCACTAGATCTCTTTACACCACATGCTAATCAAAACACTTCCAAAGGTTGCTTCCTGTCCCTCACACCTTCCATCATACCCATCCCACTGACCACAGTGCATTGTGGCCATGAATATTCTGGAATCCTATCAGTCCATTGGTAAGAATGGAGTTGTATTGCTCCATAGATCACAACACCCCACCAACACATGAAACAAGTTGAGAAAATGAGATGAATATACACCTGTGTTAAAGATCCAGCTATGGCCTAACTGTTTCACATATATTATTCTTGTTTCTTGCCTCCACCCTCACTGAGTATTGACATAATTGAAGGCAGGAAAGGGCCTTTTTGCTGTTTGTTATCTACTGCTTACTCCATTAACTGCATCAAAGAAATCACCCAGTAAGGGAATAGTTCATTGATGGAATGAATAAATGACCAGTCAGAGGAAGAATGATGAGTTGAGGTGGCTTGTCTGGAGAAGGGTTTTTGATACAACTGTGAATTTGGAAAATCCTACCAGTTTTTCGAAGGGGATTTCCTACACCTGGGCCTGATTCATGAACTATGCAACATTTGACCAGCTACATCCCAAATCCAAGTTGCTTCTCAGCATAAAATCTGGATGGATGGACTCTGAGAAGTGTTTCTGGGGTTCTGATACGGAGAAGATTACCGAGGATTTAGGGCATATTGGGACCAATCTGTTCATAATATCTCCTGTGTTTTTCAGAGTTTCTTTCTGGGGTCTGGTCACCTGGACCGTCTGGGGTTTTGCTCACTGTATTAAAGGTTTATTATTCTGTTCTTTTCCCCAAGGCTGTATAATAGGGTGTGACCCGGGTGTCCTGCTGCCCCACCTACTGCTTTCACTGCTTCTAGGAGCAAGTTTGTCTTACTAAAGTGATCTTGAGCTCCCTCATTCCGATCTCTGCCAAAGATCACTTCTACCATTGCCCTGATTTTACATGGGATCTTTCTCAAGAAAAGAACACTGAGTTGGGAGAGGAAAATAGCCCTTGGGGCGCTGCAATGAGAGAAGTTGGGAAATGCACAAAATACAATTGCCTTAAATGCTTGTAAGTATATCCTTGCGACATGAGGCCCCGCTGTGGTTGGCTTAGCAGTGAACCATGTGGATGAACACACCCACACAATGGTGTGTGAACACACCCAGTAATCACATTTCTTCACTCAGCGATTCTTCGAACTACCGAAATAAGGAGGAGTAACAGGGGCTGAGGGCGGAGCGCTCAGGGGAGGAGCTCTTGCCTACAATGCAGGAGGCGCTGGGATAGATCCCCGGTGTGTGTGTGGGGGGGGGAGGGTAGGGGAGGACTAGAGTAACAGAAGTACAGCTATCCAACGCTTGTGAATACCCCAAAATCACAGTCCCCGGAGCACTAGAGGGAACGTGAGCCTTTATACTCTGCGACCGCAAGATGGCACTATATACGCAGCAAAACAGCGAAGTCGCTCAGTACCCACGCGAAGGAATAAAAGCAATTTACCAAGATAAGGAGCTATGAAAACTCACAAAGGCCAGTACTTTCCTCTACTAACTATTCTCCTCCCAGATAAGGTAAGATGTTTCAGGATTGCCAGGGAACTAAAGCCCTGATTATGGAAGTCTAGTAAGACCTGTGCCACGCTTTTGGTGGTGAAATACAAAATGTCTTTCTAAGATTAGTCGTAAATTTTTGGTTCCCTTAACAGAGCTGTCCTGCAAAGGAAGTGAGGCCCATGGATGAACACTAACGCACTCAGCCTGGTGTGCACTAACTTTAAGGATCGATTTCTTTCTGCAAAACTAGATTCAAACAAACATCTGTTGAAGTTTTGCTCTGTGCAGAGAGCCCCATTTAGCGTCTCTGCCTTGATCAAGATGAGTAAGACCCCATGTTAGGATGGGCGTCCCGTGGGGATTCTTTCCAGGTTCTTGGGGTCCTGAACAAAGACTTGGACAAGACACACTGAAAAAGCAGTGGAGGTGTACATTTTTTTGAAGGTGGAAAATATGTCGACTCTACCAGGTAAGAGCGGGGCCCTGGAAAGTTTCAGATCACGTCCCAAACCAGGATAAGGGGAAAGGGGTCTTTTGTATCCAAAATTCCTGGGTTGACTTCCTCCTCATGCAAATAAGGCATTGGGACGTTCGTCCTATCAGAAACTCACTTGGTGTCACACCAGGTATGCATGTCCTATGGAAATCTGACTTGGTTTCTTGCCAGACCTAAACGATGGGGAGCAATCAATTCTTTTGATTGGTTGTGCCTACATGCACACAAAGGACTGAAAAGAGCATCTTTTGATTGGTCCTATATTCAAATGAAGGATTAAAAATAGCACTTTCCTGATTGCTCCACAGCTCCGAGCCTTAAACCTGATGTCATTTGGGGTCCCGAATTCTGTACGTGTCCTCTTTTCAGGAAACACCTCACTCGGTGTGTAGCCATGGGTTTTTATCACCTTTGACGCATTCTGCCTAGTTTGTGGGCTTTGCCACAGCCCCAGTCTCCTAGCTCACTGGCCTTTGCCCTCTAGGGGCTCACAATACAGTGGAGGCAGCAGTAAATAATAAATAAGGTATCAAAGACAGAAAATGCCAAGGCTGATTGGAGAGAGTCCGACCTTTCTTGATTAATTTCTCTTTGTCATTCCCGGCCCCCCCCCCAACAAGAGAGGGAATATGTGGGAGGACTTTTTAGAGAGACAGGCTTTCAATGAAAATTGGAGATCATTGAACAGAACAAGGTCAGCTCGGTCAGAGGCTCAGCTCACACTGGCGACACTGGTAGTGCTAGAGGATGGAGCTGCAGGGATGGAAGAAGGGGCTGGTGCGGACCACCCTGGGCTAAGGCCGGGGAAGGGGAGGCCACGCATCTGAGAGCCGCAGGGCATTTCTGAGCCTGACCACCTCCCACGAGTCTTGGTAACACCCTCAGGCCATAGTGGAGAGTGGGCTGGATGTGGGCGGGTCCAAAGGAGCAAAGTGGGGAAAGTTAGAAAAGACAACTCTAACCAACAAGAATGTTAAATATTAACCATGGCTTTTTCTTGGACTTCTATTGATTTTTCCACGTATTCTGGGAGCCTTTTTTCCTTGCTATAGAGTAAATGTTAAACGTTATGTCAACAACCTCAGAGAACCAGCGGAGAGGCAAGATACGGTTTGAGCAAAAATACTGCTCTCACCAAAATTGAAAGACAAAAGATTTTTTTCCCTTGATTTGTGAATTTGTTTATGTGGCAGTCGTGTGAAGTGAAGCAATCAAAGCAACATAAAGGCATTTACATAATCAGTCATTTACATTTAAGAACAAAGCACTTGAAATTAGACTATTCCGGATAGCTGTTGACATGTTTGTGGCCCTGACATTTTGGTGTCACTTTGGTCTCTTTTATGAAATTTTATGAGTTTTCTGAGCCAAGACCTTTGTCTTTGTTTTCCCTTGTTTCCTGGCTGCACAGCACAATGCTTTACATCCGGCCTTTTTGCTGTTGTTGTTGAAATGCCCTCAAGTTACAACGAATGGCACAGAAATTAACTGAATGGCCTATACCTCACATCAGTTGACATTTTCCCCAACAGCCTTTTGAATTTCACACACACAGAAAATTTGTAAGAATTTTTCCTGAGTATCCATGTTCCCACCAATAACACCCCACCATTAACATTTTACTGTTTTGTTTTATTTTGTTTTGTTTTGAGAAAGTCTTGCTATGTGGCCCAGGCTTGGTTGTGGGCTCCCGCAGTTATCTTGCCTCAGCCTCCAGAGTAATTGGAACTTCATGCACAAGCTGCCGTACCTGACTTAACATTTTATTATTCTTACTTTATGACGTACCTGTCCAACTATCCAGGTTGGATCCAGCTTCATCCATCAATCCACATTAGTTTTTATGATGAATTTCAAATGAAATTACAGCATAACTATAAGTACACTTACCCCTAAATACTTCAGGGTCCACATCATTAGCTAGAGTTCAAGATTTGTTCACATGGTTTTTCTCCTGAGATAAAATTACACACAATGAGATGTACCAATTTTAAGTGTATACTTGCTAAGTTTTCATAAATGCACACACCTGCATAATAAACAAACAAAAAACCCTCTTTCAAGATGTAAAATTACCATCACCTCAAAAAGTAGTAATGTTTCTTTTTGCTCGAGTCCTACCTACAAAGGCAACTTTTTTTTTCTGTTTTTCCATTACTAGGAGTTTAATCCTGGGCCTCACACAGGCTAGACAAGTCCTCTAACACTGGGTTACATCCCCAGCCCTTTGTAAAGTATTATTTTGAGACACAGTCTCATCAAGTTGCTCAGGCTGGCCTCGAACTTGCAGTTCTCTTGTCTCAGCCTCCAGAGTAGATGGGATTACAGTTTATTTATTTATCCAGCTTTTAGCTTTGCCTCTCCCAGAACTTCCTGCAAATGGAGTTACAGAGTGTGTCATCTCTGGGATAGACTTCTTTCACTAAGCATAGTGTTTTTGAGATTCATCAGTGTCATCTGTATCAATATACCATACTTTTTTTTTTGTCATTGGTAGCATTTTATTGTATAATTATGTCGAAGTTGCTTATCTATCCTCATTTTGATCGATACCTGGACTGTTTCTGATTTTATCAAAAGTAAAGCTACTCTGATATCTGCATTCTGGTCTTGGTTGCCATGTGTTTTCATTTCTCTTGGGCAAATATCTGAGTTGTTAGGTCATAGGGTAAGAATGTTGAGACATTTTTAGAAACTTTTTTGTAAAAGGTTGCACAATTCCTACCATGCCTTTTCTCCCTCCATTTGACAATTTAAGAGCAATCCCTGAGTGAGACCACACGTGGACACACTGAATGCCATTCATCTCACTCGAAGCCCAGGGTCTTCCCACCCTGTGACCAAACCTCCTATACACACTCAACTAACAGCTGATTGGATGGATGAGGGTGCTTAGGCAAGAATAGCTGCTCACAGGTTGCCAAGAAGGCCAGAAGATAAACTGGTTCAAAGACCTATGCTAGTGTTGGTAATGGTGATGGTGAATAATTGGTCCAGAGGCAGTTCGGGCTGGGGGGTGTAGCTCACTTCTACAGCACTTGTCTGGGCTGTGGAAATGAGGCCCTGGGATTAATCTCCAGCACTGTCAAAAAATAAAATAAAAATAAATTTTGAAACATTTAGTTAAAAGTGGACACAGAAAGAAAAAGAGAGAAACATAACATTCTTCGGTTTTCTTTGAGAGCATCCTAACTGGTAAAGAGAGAGAAAGATTCATGCTTTCCCGAGGAATGAACTTTTCCATCTAGGAGTTTCTTCTGCAAATTAAAGAGGAATAAAATTCCCGCATAATTAGGAGAGTCCTAAGAAATAATAGTAAAGTTCGTTATGTTATTGCTAGTGCAAGATTTAAAGTTTTAAAAATCGCGAAAAAAATAGTTTAAGGATCCCCCTATTCAATCCATAGCCAAAAGATGGGATGAAATAAAAATAGAGACCATTAAAGGAATATTATCTTCTCTGTCCTGTATGTAATCAAGTTGTTTGGCCATAAGTACATATTAGGATTAAAAAAAAAAAAAAAAGTAAGGTGAGCAAAGGAAACTATAAAGAAAGTAGAAGGAACATCCAGGGAAATGACATCGTCGTCTCCTCCCCTGGATCCTGGTGTATCCTTGGTAACAAGGGATGAAAGACATCTGCCATCAGGGTTATCCTGTGACTGCTCTAAGGACTCGCTGGAAGATGACCAGGTTCTGTTGTCTAACTTCTAGAATGTCACTTCAGGGCTAATATGACCCTGTGTAAATGGCTGTTTATCAGTGTCGTTTATCATATAAAAACATAACCAGCAGGTTAGTGACAGAGTTCAGTCCATTCTGATCCACACACAGAGACACATGCCTGTAACCCCAGCTAGTTGAGACGATGAGATAAGAGGATGAGAAATTCATAATTGGCCTCGCAACTCAGTAAGAGACTATCTAAAAAACAATGAAAATACTCCCAAATCATTTTTGGTGACTGCAGGGATACCGGGGCACAAGAATAAATCTAGCCACCACTCCTTCTGCTCTTCTTGATTTTGTGTGTCAGTTACAAGGCTTATTGGCCCACTTTTCTGACACGCACACCCAAGGTGGTGCTCACAAGAATGTGGTGTACCCGGGCACACTACTATTTAAAGCGTTCAGATTCAGTGGCCAGCATTGCTCAAAAGTTTTCACCCTGACCACAAAATGTTGTACTGCAGGCAGACTTTGAAACAGGAAAATAAATCTGCACTTTCTTCGGGATAATAATCCTCCAAAGCCTAGAGAGACTCTAGCACGTGACAGTGATGGTGGGGATAACAATTGTATCCGATACGTGCTGGGTATACACTATAGGCAGCCACTGTGCTAAGCACGCTTCCTACTAGTATCTGATTTTATCCTCGCAACAATCCTAGTGCTAAATCCCATTATTCCTCCCATCTTCTGGGTGAGCGACTTGAGGCCTAGCAAAGTCATGGAATATATGAAGCTTACAGTTTTTCTCGCACCTTTTGCATTGTCAGCCATGTAACCCTGGAGATGACATGAACACGAGAAAAGCCAAGAATAAGAGCACATTAGGGCCTCAGAAAACAATGTTTAGTGCCTGTTCCAGGCTTCAGATTTGTTAGGATAGAGAGGGGAATTTGTACAAACAATTCAAGAGCCAAAGACATAGAAGAGGACTTCTTTTCCTCAAATACCCTAAATTATTTTTCAACACTATAAACAAATGCACGGAATAGAAATTTCCATTCACCTCTGATCAGCTAATATTTAGTTATCACTTAGCAACCGGGTAACAAAGGGAGGTAGGGAAAGCCAGGCTGATTAGCGTTTCTTTTAGAGAGAGATCAGAGTTATTACAAGGTACAGCCTGCAGCTCTGAGGCTTACAGGGGCTTTAAATGTCAGGCAAAGTTGCTGTTGGCTTGAAGTTTCTCTCTCTCTCTCTCTCTCTCTCTCTCTCTCTCTCTCTCTCTCTCTCTCTCTCTCTCTTTCTCCTCTGAGCAAAACGAATTTTCCCTGTTCATTTGGTTTATAAAGCTTGCATGGTCTTTGAAAGACAACAGTCTCCGGACCGTGGCAGGGTCCCCACTCGTTCAGCCTCTGAATCACCGGGAGACCTTGAACCCTTTACTCGGTCTCTCACCTGCTCAGCTTTCTACCTGTACAAAGTTCCACACCAGCCCGTGGCACTGAGCCACCTAGGACAGGCTTTGAGATCAAAAAACTAACTGCTCAGGGCTAACCTTGCGCCAGTGCAGAAATAACAGCGAGGACTTGCAGCAAATGAGGAAAACCCATTTACAGTCTCGGAGGAAGCTGAGACAAGTTTAGGTCAACTAGCTTGATCCTGCGCCTGTTAACAAATGAAAGTGGGGGAGGCATATTATCCTGGGTTCCCCACCTCCCAAATTCCCAGCTTCTTTATCGGGAACTCCTCTTGGTAGTCCCATTAGAATTCCTCTTGAGACTGTTTCAAGCTAAACCCTCTCTGTACCCTTACTAAAGAAAGCATCAATTTTTCTTAAGACTTTCTTAGGCTTTTATATGCTTGACATACATAATGACCTCATATAGATCTTTCTCTCTCCAACTTCGACTTTTAAATCACTTTTTAGAAAATCGTCTGCTGGGCCTGGCACTAGGCTAAGTCTAGGCCATGGAAAGATGCACAGCATGGTCCTTTGCCTGCCAGGGGCTATGGCCTCATGGAGTGAACCGGCTATTCAGAAAGAGTGCAGTGGAATAACAGTAATAGAAATAATGGCAGCAATGGGTTACGTTCAGGCATTCTCTGTCCAAAAATTCAAAAAATGTTAATGATTTATTCATTCAAAACTACCTTCATTTTTTATTTCACAGTTTTGTCTGTATTTTTATCACTTAAATAAAATTATTTCTTAATTTCCAATGATGAGACAGGACAGGGCAGCAATTAAAACTGGACAGGCCGTTTAGTGGAAAAACAAAAGGGACTCCAAACTATGCCATACCCTTGAAACTGCACAGAGCAAAAGCAAATCAATTCTTCCCTGTATTAAGGTGCCACGGAAATTATAAAATATACCACCAGTGTAATAACAGAACAGGCCAAAGATGAGAACAAGCACAATAAATACACAAATCATCTGAACATTAGAAATCCAAGGTGAAGTCCTTACTATCCTCAGGAACTGTGGCAGCAACGTGTTGTGTGGAGTTCAGGCGTTTTCCGTTTTTGAAAGTTCACAGCAGTTTTTTATTGCTTTTCTTTCTGACACTTGGCAGTTAATGATGGGTGCTGAGTGCAGCTAATGTTTGCAGTGCAGGTCTCTGCTTTCTGCTGAATATTCATGACTGTCCTGCAGAAAGGGTGTCATTTTGCTACTTAACGCCTGGTGTTATGATTTGGATCTAAAATATCCCCTGAAAGGCTCATGTGTTCAGAAGACAGCCTATTGGAAGGAAATTGGATCTTAAGGGCTCTATCAAGTGGATTAATCTGTTAATGGATTCATAATTTGATGGTGCTACCAATGGGTGACAGAAACTTAGAAGGTGAGGCTTGATCGAAGGGAGTGGGGTCATGGAGTCATGACCACGGAAACTGTATCATGTCCCTGGCCACTTCCTTTCTGGTTCTTTCCCTCTCCGTGCTTTCTGGCTGCCACAGAGTGAACAGTGTTCTTCCACCACACCCTGCCACCAGAATGTTTGCTTCACCATATGAGAAGCAATGGACCCAAGTGACCATGGACTAAGCCCTCTGAAACCATGAGCCAAAATAAACCTTTCCTCCCTTAAATTGGGTTTTCAGGTATTTTGTCACAGTGACAGAAAGCTAACACATCTAGGGAAAACAAGGCTCAAGAAAGAATTTACCTTTGACATCAGACCCAGAATTTAAACTCAGAAGACTGACTTACGAGGTCCATGATTATTCTACTCTCCTGAGCTTCTCTTTTTTCCCCTAAACCCTTGGATTTCCTGGGTGCCCTCTTTGAACTCCCAAGCACACTGACCAGGTAAGATTACTCTCATAATTCAGCTTCTCATAGACCCCATTTCCACTCCACTCTTACAGTGCCCCTTGAGCCTGTCACCCCTGGAACTGCTCCATCTCAGACCCCTCTCTCTCAAGTCTCTGTTTTCCCAGGGTATGGCTCCATTCCCACTTCCATTCTTCAACTTTCTGGTGACTTCTAGAAACTTTTTCTTCCCTGCTTTTTGATTCCTCCTAAACCTGCAGCAATCCCCTAAATGTTTCTAACATGGCTCTATTTCCCTCGCAGCCCTAGCTAGGAACTCAGGAAGCCAGGGGCACCCCAGAGGGGCATGTGGAGATGCTATGAGGACAGGAGGACCAGCTGGGGTCAGGTGATGAGGCCAAACAGGGTAGCCACTTCATCAGTGGAGGCAAATGTCAACCTTGGAATTTGGGGAGAGCTAAATTGACCCCAAAATCCACATGAAAGTACTTACATCTCCAAAAAGAATGGAGCAAGGGACTGGGGATAGCCAGGCTACACCACAGCTGGAGCCAGCATGCTGGGGGAGGCCTGTCCCACCAGAAGATGGGTAGGTTCCCCTGGCCCCAGGTACATTTTAGGAGAAGAGGAGGAAAGTACAAAATAGCTTAAGCTAACCCAGAAATGACTGCCTTCAACCACACAAAACAGAGTTTCCTTGCAAGCTTTCTTTGACAAATTTAGCAGACTCCCACTCCACCATGATCATTGGTAGAAACAGGCCCTCAAAACACCAGTTATGGAAAAATAAATGAAGGCCAACTTTATTACACACATCTGAGAAGCAGTATGGGTCAGCCAGGTTCTATTTGGGAAAGGAGAGTTTTCTTCCAAGAGTTTCATGGACTAAGAGATTTAGGTCAGATGTTAGACCCAACGCAGTTGTGGAGAAGCTGGGAAATCTGGAAGGGAAAATGAACATACCCAAGAAAACTCACTACCTACTCGGTCTCCTAAAGCGCCCTCGGAGAGGGCTGATTAGAACTTGCTGGGGATTTAGGAGTGTCAACGCTGTTCACTGATGAAGGGGACCACAGTAGAGATGTTTGTGTGGGTAGATGGGAAGGTGGCCATTTCTAGTTCATAGTCAAGTGGCTGCTGCTGGACCAATTAAAGAAAAAACAAAACAAACAAACAAAAAATGGCTAGACACAGACGTATGGAGCCAGGACATGTTGTGACCTGCTGGGCATCACTTGTCTGTCTACCACCATATTGGCTACAAAGGACTCCAGAGAAAAATGGCCTTTGCTTCCCTTCTGCTCTTCAAATCTCATACAAGCATCTCTTTCAGGCAGCTCTAACTAGGATCCACAGAAGAAGGCTGTTCTGGAAAACACAGCAGCCAAAGCCAGCTGTGGAACAATCCAGCACACTGTTCATACATTTCAGTCCTGCGGCAGAATAGCCTCCAAATTATTCCATACATGCATGGATAGACGTGCCAAAAAACATGTGTGGAATTCATAGAAAGCCATGGGAAAAGTTGATTTTGAGAGCAGACAGGATATATTTTCTAAAATTCATTTCACAGGCTAAACACATGGTACTACATTTGTCACACAGTATCTGGAGTATGACAGGTTCTCTGATGAACAATGTACTTTGAGACCTATACATGTTCCATGACTGGTACCATTAGTGATTCCATTGCTGTGACAAAATACCTGAGGATAGCAACTTCAAGAAGGGAAGGTTTATTTTGCCTTGCTCCATTGCTTTGGGTTTGGAATGAGGCAGAAACATTATGGCAAAAGAACATGGCAGAAGAAAGTTGCTCATCTCAGGCATCCAGCAAGCAGAGAGAGAGAAAGAGTGAGAGAGGAAGGCGCTGGAGACAAGATAAAGTTTCCAAGGTCATGCTCCATGAGTCAAACCTGGACTGCAGGATTAGAGGAAATGTCCAAAAATGTTTCTCCCTGATGAAAAAGAAACACCCTTCTTTTGCCTTGGGCATTAAACTAGGACATCTGAGCAAGCCCATCAGGATCACATGGAAATCCAGATGCTCGGTACTCAGTCTCCACGCATTTCTCAGCCACCTCTCAGTCTCCCTGTTAGAGACTTCTCCCTCCTGGCTTTGCTGCTTTCTCTTGCCAAAAATTGGCTCTGAACTTTAGCTTCTGCTAACTGTTGACCATCAGGCTTTGGCGGTATTAACACCACTCTGGCCTTTGCTCTCCTTCGGGTGATGAATTCCATCTCCTGTTCAGTGCAGCCCTGTGCTCCAGGTAGCCTCATGCTCCAGCCCTGATACTGCCAGGCTGGGCCCATTCCTGCCACGAAGCCCATCCCACCTGCTCTTCTTATAAGAACCAAAAGGATGCATGCAGACCACGTGAAGTTTGTGCCACATGATTATGTGTAACTGAGCTGCATGGAGAATTTTGCTAGGGCAATGATGTATTTCCCTCATGTAATTCCTTAGCATTTACATTTATAAAGTCATGTGTTACTTAATAACAAGAACTGTGTGAGTAGGTGATTTTAAACAAACATCATAAGTGTACTTATATTAAAAAACACTAGGTGGTACAGGGCCACCAGTTGATGTCCTTTGATGCAAAAAACACAGGCTCTATGAGGCTACTGCTGGCATAAATCAGCAAAGTTTACAGTAAACTTTTCAACAAGTAGAAGGAGTGCTCTCTAAAATAAAGATGCAAAGCCTAGTACAATAAGTACCTGATCCAGTAGCACAGTCATTTATTATCGTCATCAAGTTTTATGTACTGGACATAATACAGTGTATATGTCAGAATGGCACATGGCTGGCCGCACAGCAGGCTTGTTTACACCAGCATCACCACGCACACTTGAGAGATGCCTTGCGCTGTGACATTATGACAGCCACAGCATCGCCAGGCCGTAGGGATTTTCAGCTCCACTGCAGACTCTGATGAGAGGACTATTGTGTGCACAGCCTGTTGCGGTCTAAAACGTGGTTGTAGAGCACATGACCGTGTACTGAAGGGAGGAGGTTTGCAGAGCAGGTATAGCACCAAGAAGAAATCAGTGCCGGAGAGAGAATAGTACCAAATTCATTAGCATCGCGGACTCTCCTGCATCAGCTCCGGACAGGTACTTGTTTACGTAGAGGTCTTGTGCAGTATCGACTACGGTAGTGCTGAGCTCTATCCATGCGTAATGCATCTAGTGGATCACTGCATCCTCCTACACGGTTGATGCTGCCGTTATCGATACACAGAATGTCACCAAATTTCCACATAGGCATGACTGAGAATCCCCTCACATCTGTTTCACAGATCATTATTTTTAATAATATTTATAAGTACTATTTAAGGCACCCAATTGATCTTGAGTCTGTGCGTAATTATATTTTACAGTAAAAACTTAGCAGGAGCTTGGTGGATGAGTTTCATTAACCACCCCTCCTGGTTGGGCATCCCCGTCCCGGCTTTAGCTCTGACACTGAACACACAAATCATTCTGAGTCTGAGTCAGGCCGAGAAGGACAGGACCTGGCCGTCGAGGTTTCCCGTCACCTGCACCCGTCCTGTCCCTGTTCCTCAGCTGTAGCCCCTGCAGGTGGGCCCGTCAATGTTTCCAGCTCTGCCTATGCCCCAGGAATCAATGTCCGGTTGCTCTGAGTGCCACCCCACCACCTGCACCCACCCTCTGCCCACCGCCACCCTTATCCCACTCACTACCCTGTCGCTGATTTGGTCCCTTTATTCTGGCGTTTCCATGTGTTAGACAGGGCTCAGAGAGAGAAGTGGGGACCCCTAATGAGACAGCAGTTGTACTTTGAAAACTGGCAAGGTTGGAATACGAGAGTGAAGAGTGAAAGATACCAGGAGGAGAGGGAGGAACTCTGCTATTTTTAACACCAAACCAATCTTGCAAGGTCTCCAATTCATCCTCTATCTTTACCCAGGCTCTTTCACTTCATTACCAACCATTAATCTTTCTTAGAAATTTCCTAAGCTGATACTGATTCCAGGATTTGGACGTCCATACTCCATCTCTGTAGAGTTCCATTTAACATTCTATCCTTGCTCTAATAGGGCCGATCAAAAATACAGTGTGTTTAAATTTTTTAACTTTTTAACGGTAAAAGACATGTTGCCATTAATCCTCCTCAAAATACGCCCCCTCACTTCAAACACTCTTATTATGTCATTCTTGCAACTTTCTGAAGCAGTTCTGGAGTGCTCTTTCATGAGTGTCTTTAGGAAGCATGATTAAAAAAAAAATACAGTAAATGCTGCTGCCAAGTGCCAAGCAACAGAAAGCAGGTTCACAAAAATATACGGTGTGTCCTTCACCGGATCTGGCACCGTGTGACTTCTGGCTCTTCCCCAAAGTCAGAATGACCATGAGAGGTAAACATTTTGCATCAATTCAGTCCACAGAGGCAGCCACAACAACACAACTAAAGGTACTCACAGACGTCCATGTTTATAAACACAGACACACACACAACGCCTCTTCACATGTGTGTTGTTAGAGTATGTGATGTGTGTTACTGGACTCCTTCATCACAACATTAGAAAAAACCATCTGCCTCCTTTTATATTGGCCTTCACGCTCCTCAACTCTACCCTTTAGTTTCCAATATTAGCAATTGAAGAAAAGGGTATTTTGATTACATGACCCAAGAAAATCATTCCCAAATGGCCTCCACACCATATTTTTATTTTCATTTAAAGTTTACTAAGATTACTGAAAAGAATGGAAAGTAATCGTGAAAGGAAAACCCAATGGCCCGAAACCAAATGTATTACCATGACTAGTATGACTGTCCAGGCCAGTTCTTTCCAGCAGTGTTCTTTTTTATATAGATAAAAAATTTAAATCTTAGGTGAGAGGAGAAGACACGGCTGTGTAAAAATAGAGACAAATAGAAAATGAGACTCTTACCGGTCTCAGCCCTCGAGCAGAAGAAGGGCAGGACCAAGCCAGACATTAAGACATGGTCTCAGGTCCCAGCTGCCTACATGGTGATGGGAAACACTGAACTTTCAGGAACTTCCCTCTTGGTCGTCATGGGGTCTAAAGCCCCCTCCTCTGACCCTGGAATAAAGCACCTTTCTCAGCTGTTCTCACAGACGCTCTCCCGAACCTGAGCTGGGCCTATGGCTGATGTGGGAAGACCTGCGTTGCCCAGCGGCCTCCATGAGGAGGCCTTGCTCTGGGGCGAGGCCCTGAGGCAGCCAGTTACTGTGAGAGAGAAGAGCTCCCCTCCATTTAATGAAGTCTGGGCACCCTAGGAGCTACCGTGTGCCATGTGCCAGGGGTGCTCAGAGCTGCCCAGCCCCAGAGTTCTGTAATGATGTATGAATTGTTCCTCTTGAAGGGAGGGTGCATACTCTAGTCATGACTTGGCACAGTTGAAGCCAAAACTTGAACAATACAAAGATGTCCTTCAAGAGGCAAATGCATAAACAAATTGTGGTGCATTCACACAATACAATACTTTCAGCAATAAAAAGAAATAAGCTGCCAAGCTATGAAAAGATTTGGGGGAACCTTAAAAGCGTGCTGCTACATGAAAGAAGCCAGTCTAAAAAGGCTAGTGTGTGATTTCAACTATGCGATATTCTGGAAAAAGCAAAGCTATAGAGACAATTTTTAAGGAGTCAATAGTTGCCAAAAGTCAGGAGGAGAGAGGGAAGGAAGGCGCGATAAGTAGGCCAAGGAGCACAGGCGATTTTAGGGCAATGAGACATTTGTCAAATACCATACAAGACGGAGTGAATCATAATGTAAAATGTGGGCTTCAATTAATAATAATGCATCGCTGTTAGCTCATGGGGTAGAACAAAGGTACCACTCTGATACCAGGTGTCAGTAACAGGTGAAGCTGTGAGTCTGAGGATTGAGGGGGACCGAGGGGGTGAGTTGGGGATTAGAGATAAAGAAAGAGGCCTGGCTGAAAAGGGGCACCACACTGAAAAGAGGCTGTGTGTGAAGTCGTTATGGTGAAAAAAGGTAAGTATAGACTGAGGCCTGGTTCTCTCTTAAGCCAGTGCTTTCCACACTTGGTTTCAACTGATCTTTCCTTATCTCTGTAACTTTCATTCATTTTTCTGTAAACCTAGAAGTGCTCTTTAAAGAATAGTCTCTGGAATTTTTTCTTTCTGGTTTTTTTTTTTTTTTTTTTGAGAAAGGAGATCACTCTGTAGTTCAGGCTGGTCTTTGAACTAACTGTATAGCCCAGACTGGCCTCACACACTTGGTAATCCTCCTGCCTCAGCCTCCCAAGTGCTGGGTTACAGTCAAGAACTTAGCTCCAGCTGAGTGTAGTCTCTGGAATTTTTAAAAGAAAAAAATTCTAGATTGAATTTAGTTAAGGACCTCTCTCGGCCTCCAAGAAAGTGTAATACTCTTGAGTTAGACTGCCCCATTCATGGTGTGGGGAAGACATCCTCAAGCAGAGAAAAGATGAACTTAGTATGTTCTAGTTTCCTCACTGAAGATCTCTGGGGCCTTGAGGGGTTGAGTGCAAGTTAATTGCTCAAATTTTATTTCTCCACTTCTCATTCGTAAATTCGGATAAGAAGAGTTACCACCTCACAAGGTTGCTGCAAGGACTGAATGTGCAATATTGCAATGCCTGGCACAGAGCAAACCCTGGAGCCCACTGGGGTTACCCCTCGCAAGCAGCTGTATCTCCCTGAACCTCAGTTAATCTGTAAGGTAGGGAGGTTGTACATGAGTTCTAAACTTCTGTAATTCTGCAATGAAAGAACATGCCTGGCTGAAAGAAGGCAGCCCGATGAAAAGAGGTCTTAGTAGAAGCCATTCAAGTATAACAAGAAAGAAATAAACTGAGAGCTAGTTCTTTGGTAAACCAATGCTTTCCAGACCTTGTTTCCTCCAATCCCTACCAATCTTCAGTAGTGTGAAGAGGAACCAGAAACTCTGGGAGACTAGGAGTTCATCCGCACATCTAGAAGGTGGTGAATGCAGGATTTGAACACATGTCTGTCTGACCTGTAGCCCATCTTCCTGTACGAGAGGGCAGCGTGTCTTCCACTCAAGACAGAGGAGGCCCGGAAACCCTGAGAACAACATAACCATAGGAAGTGGCTGTGGCAAGAACAGAACACAATGAATTATGCTAAAGAAAGAGAGAAACCCCAGAGGTAAACAGAGATACAAACATCTAAATAGATAACCCAAATCACAATGCCAGCCTAGCAAAATGGCACTAAGTTAAAAAAAAAAATCTGTTTTATTGTTTTTAAGAAGAATGTTACCCAAAAGCCTTTCATCCTGGATTTCCTGCTGACCCCAAAACTCCAGTCGTAGAAGTAAGAGGAAGTCATGATGAAAAGACCAGTTTTCAGGAGCACTAATGGACAGGCACATCCCTTTCTGTGACACATTATCTCCCTTGCATTCACTGGCTTTCCCTCACCCAGGTTGGTGCCCTGCAGCCTGCATAAGACTCAAAATTGCAACCCTTACACATTCGCGTCCACATTACCCTGCTTAAAAGGAATCAACCATTCTTTAAATCCCCAGATAATCTCCCAACCATTTTTTTTTTAATACCGCTTTCCCAGAAAGACCAAGTCCTCTGCTAATACAACAAGTGAAGTAAACATGATGGCTTTGGATGTCAGCCAAGAACCTAATCAAGATGGTCTACTGAGGCCCCAAGAATGCTTCTGTTCCCCTCTAGCTCCTGGCTCCCAAGGCTGTCCCTTTCCAGAGAGTTGCAGGCCTGTGCACACAGCCCTACAGAAAGCAAGGAGGCCCCTTTGCGGACTGGCAGAGGACCAGTAAGGGCGGCAGGCCCAGCACGCACCTCCAGGAGTCCAGTTCAGAGTACAGGCCAGCCACCCCAGGGGTTCAGGTCTTAATCTCTGATTGATTCTAAAAGCTGCTGAGGAAGCACCCAAAGCAGTAACGTCTGGGCATTACCCGCAAGTATCTAACGGGAACCAGAATGGGTTTCCAGAATAATTGTGACAGAAGGACTAAAAACTGAGCGGTGAGCCTATGAACTCCGGGCCCTCGATGGTGCCAAGGACCCAGGATCCCCCCGGTCTGTCCTCCCAGCCAAAGCAGGAGTACCTACATTTGACCAATACGCTCACATGTGGCGGAGTTACAGCTCTAGGCTGCACCTCACGCTCTGTTCGAGGTACTAGCAAGCCACAGAAGAAACCCAGCAAGCTGGCAGGGTGGGTATAAGTGGGAGATATGAGAGAAACATAGGAAAAGGAAGACAGGGAGAGAGGAGGGAAAGGGGACAAGGAGAAGCAAGCTCTCTACAGGCAAAGAGTGACCAAAGTTTCAGCGACAGAACTGTCTTCCTTCTCCCCGCTTTCTTTCTGGGGCTGAATGTTATAGTTTACACTAAACCTCACTAAAAATTCCTCCACAAAATCTCCGTCAAAGCCTCAACCGGACACGGATGTCTCTACTTCCCAAGTCACCTGGTAGTTTCAGTCTGAATGACCACCCAGCGTCTTCACTACCTTCCTTGATTTCAAGCATATAAACCAGTTTTCTGGCACACTCTCTCAATAGATGATTCGCGTATAGCCAAGACCTGGCGCTGCCCTTCACCCTCAACAGAGGTGCCAACTCACTGATCAAACTCCCTCCCGTGTGGGCTCCTAGATGCAGGTGCGGGCGATCCTCGGCCCAAGCATTTCAGGTGATCTGAAGGTGATATTTATCCAGAAATGTGTCACTATTTTTCTCTCTCTCTCTCACGCACATCTATTTGATTTAGAGAACACAAAAATCATTTCAAGGCATTGCTGAGTTTTTATTAACTTCTTGTCATAGTTTTGTTCTCAGAGAGCTAAATAGCAGAAATTCAGCTTTCAGAAATTTTTTGACATTAAAAAAGAACATCTGTGTCATCATCATACTAGAAAAAGTTGGAGCCACCCATTCAAATCTCGGTCTTCCCCAGCCCCATTCACACAGTCTGGAGGCACACCGTGGACTACAGGTCAGAATCATCTGTCCACACACAGTCATTGTGTCTGCCGGAGTTGTGCTTTTGGATCCACAGACGCTCAGTGCTTAAGGCAAATTTTAAATGTTACTGATGCTGCTGTCAACCTCGACCAACATTCTGGGAGCTTCAATCATGTACAATCTAGAAATATGGTTGAAACGTTCTATTTCAACTTAGTGTAAACAGCAAGGCCCAGCCTTCCCTTCCCCAGTGTGGATTATTCAGTGTCCCACCCTCACCTGGCTAGGAAGAGGCAAGAGCTGAGATCCATCACCCAGCACAGCACTAACAAACACTACAGAACTCCTCTCCCTCTTTGACCCAATTTGCTACCTTTATTTTCACAAGCTGTCTAGTATGATAACCATCCAGAATGATGCATCATATGGAAATAATTAGGGGCATCATTCGAGTGCCATAACAATTCTCTGCATTTCTACATGCTTCATAAGCCAAGAGACGATGATCGAGTTAATAATAAATATTCACATTCTGGAGGACCTACACATTCCATTTTGACAGTATTTGCATTCAGGGCAAAAAATGAAATGGATCTTCAATTATATTGCGATGAAGTGATTGCTACCCAAAAGGCCGGGACTTGGAACTGGGCAGGATGGGGCAGCAAATTTCTCTGTGGAATATTTACAAAAAACAGAGCCAAAAATGTAAAGTGCTTAATAAAAATGAAGGTAGATCTGCCAACCTCCTGATCCACTTCTCTCTGACTGGTCTCCATAAATTATTGTGGCCATAAACTGTGCTATGCCCCTCATCCATTGTTGCAGTCAACCCTCCCTAACAGGCAGTGCGAATCTTGTCATTGTTTAACAGAGAAGGACACTAAGCCCCATAAATTTAATAAGACATCCCGAGTAAAACAGTTAGTATGTGACAACCTGGAGGTCAAACCAAGATTTTTGAAAATCAAAGCCTAAGCACTTTTTACTACACTCAAATGAGTCACCTGAGGAATTTACTAACCCTGCTAATAAATAATCAAATATGCACAGACACGTCCCACTACTCATTTATATAACCTTCTTTAGAAATATGCCACAAATCACCACATAAAACTCTGAGTTCAGACGTATGAGTCACATACAAAGCTCCACGTAAGATGCATTTGTCGCATCTATCACATTTGAGGTCTCCAGACAGGTTAAGTCAGCGAAGGACTCCGGGCGATGGCACCAGCAAGATAGGGCACCTTGCCGGTCTCAGGTGCTGACTTCAGCCCCATAGTACCCACAAGAATGGGAATAAGTGATTACAAATGTGGGCTGATTGCAACTGTGCTGTTAGGAAATCCTCTAATGCAAATCAGCCACCAATAGCCTTTGTCTTCATGGAGATTTTGGAGCACTTCTCAGAGCTGGGCAGTGGGAAAAGGGTTAAGGAAAGTTATGCATGACTCCAATAAAGAGATGGATAAATTAATTTTGTGTTCAATGCAAATATTTGTCCCAGCTGAGGAATTACAGTGTTGGCATGAATATGCATTAGAAGAATAGAAGTTAAATAGTGTGCCGAAGGAACTGCATGGACTACAAAAGCAGCTAATAACATGGTTTACTTCTCTGAAAGAATCAGCACTCATTTGCAGAGCTGCCTTGTAGTTTAAACTCCTCAAATGAACAAGCTGCTCTTCTGAATTCACAAGTAACTAAAACACAGTACAATTAAGCCACTAGTTGGGTAATTCTTTTGCATGTTGAAAACTGGATTGAGCATTTGTTGTGTATCAGCTTTCCTAATAGCAGTATCTGCACACAGTTCTTTCTATGCAGGTGAAAGAGACTGAGTCAAAAGAACCCACATGTCACGAGTCATCTGTTTCATCTCTATCAACACAGGACTTTGACAGCTGATTGGTGGAGGCAAGGAGCAGCCTACATTCCTCACAGATGCCTATCCAAATGGATTTACTGCTGGTAAGTTTGGAGGGAACCAAGGGTAGCCATGCGCCTGGCTACCAGTGAGCCTTCCCTCTTTAATGTGCCTGGCCTGCTCTGAAGCTCTGCCATTGTTGTTTTAGAGATATTCAGAGAGCCATATAAGATAATGTGTCAACAATCTGAAATCAGCTGAGTCAAGGATGTTATCTTCTAGCAGGAAAAATATCTAAGGTGCAGAGAGGTTCAGAGATTAGGCTAAAGTCATCCAGCTAGAAGGTGGCAAAGCTTTTAAAGAAACCAGGCTCTAGATTCTATGGCCCAACCTCAATCCCGAACACTAGTTTCATCAATGATAAGGGTTTTTAGACGTTAGCATCAGAATCACCTTATTAAAACACAGAGTGTTGGGCTCCACCCCCAGAGCTCCAGATTAAATGTGTCTGGGACAAGGCCCTAGAATTTAGGTTTCTAGCAAGTTCCCACAGAATGCTGTTACTCTTGGTCGGGGGCCTTCATCGGGAGAACCAGTAGTGTAGAATGTGCAGTTAGGAAGGAGAAATAAATTGCTCATTTGACCCCAAAGATATAAAAGATGCATCTAAAAATTCAGAATGAAGAATTTTTCAGAATAAACAGTTTCTAAAACTGTTAAGGGCTAAGTAATTTAGGTGAATCTCTCTTCTAGAATGCACAACTTAGAAGTAATTAAATATCAGAGGGAAATTTTTCTGTCCACCCTGCTGAACTATAATAAAGGAGCCTGATTTAATGACCAGAATCAAAGAGAAAGAAACAAATCCTCAAGTAAATACAGATGCCCCCATTGCGGGATGCTGGTGTGTCCTGTTATTCCAGGCTCCTGTCCCTTTCAAAGAATTGAATGGAGACAACTGATGAATGCAAAAGTTTCATTTATTGAAGATAAAAGAAAGAAAAGGCAGCAATGAAAAAGAAAAGAGAAAATAAGACATAGAAGCAGAAAGAAAGAAAATACACCCTGCATGCAGAGTGGGTCACTGGAGAAGTAAGAAGACAGTAGTGACAAGGCCAGTGGCTGCTGTCTTTTATGCCTTTTTTCTGACATCAAATCTGGGCCATCGGAAGCTGTTCTGCACTGTGATTTGCCAACTTTCCCTGATTGACAGGTCACGCCCTGTTTCCAGCCTCCTTGCCATGCCCTAATGTCCTACCTCACCCCTGGACAATGCCTTGGGTGATAACGGGAGCTGGGCACGGGTCAGCAGGTAGGAAACTAAGAGCACTGTGAGTGGATGGAAGGAGGAGCCTTGGGCCTCAGAATCAGTCTGACTCAGCCTGCCACATGCAGTCAAAAACATAGGACAATGGCAGTTAGATTGCTGAGCTGTGATTGGAAACATCAGGTACCAGGTGTTGAAGGCAATAATCCTGAAAAGCAAAATCTAGCTGCAACCAGAGACAACTCCATTCATTCACTGAATCATTCAGTAAGCATTTATGTGGCATTTCCTGTGTGCCAGCCCCTATCTTGGGGACAGAAGTCACAAAAAGCAAGTAAGCATTGCCTCTGCTCTCAAACCACTAATGTTCCAAGAAAGAGAAATAATGAACACAAATATCTCTGGTCAAATGACCTAACTTTTAAAGAGAGGGGCAAAGCACTCACAGGAAAATTAACTACTGCCTGGGGAAAAACTCCATTTCAGGCATCTCTTGCTTTTATCACCCACTAAACTTTGGTTTACCTGAGTTCTACCCTTGGACTTTCTACTGCTGAAGCCTACTGGCAACCTCCAAATGCTGGATTCCAACTCATGCTCGTAACCCCGAATATTCATCTCCAGCCTGGTTTCTCCCAAGCCTCACCTCCCGCTCCATTTGGAGTTACCCTGTAGACATGGATACTGGCATATCAACCCCTCAAACTCAACATTTCCAAAACCAGATTCACTTTTTCATACTTCTAACTACATAAGCTAATGGTTTTACTATCTAAACACTCTCCTGAGCTAAACAAAATATTGAAGTCATCTTTAGCTTTTGCCTCTCACTCACTTTCCATTCCTGATGTCACTAGAATCTTTTATTTCTACCCCCGTAACTGTCTTTCCTCTGGTCTCTTTTCTCTAGGACTCCTCACTTATCAGCACTTTGTTAATATTTTCTCCTTCAGGCAGTTAGCGATGTGAGGGAGAGAGGATGAGGAAGGGGTAAGGACACAGGGGCAGCTGGTCATGGTAAATGCCCAGGGCTCAGCTGGAGTTTCAAGGACCATAGACATAAACAAAATGGAGCAGAGCCAAGTCACAGCCAACTATGAATGTCAGGCAAAGGACAGTGGACTCTATTTGGCAGGGCACAGAGTGAGAAAAAGCTTGGGAAGAGAGGTGTGATGCAATCCAAGGTATGCATTAAGAAGATTAATTTGGCAATAGCTTATAGAAAAGATTATATGGAAAATAGATTAGCAGTAAGAAGATCAGCTAGAGCATAATCACAAAAGGCTATATGATTAGCAATGAAGGTTTGAGCTCAACTGTGTCTATGGAAACAGAAAGTAAGAAACGGGAGAAATCTTGGGGAAATCAAATTGAGGCTGCTTTTTTAAAGTCTAATGCTAGAATAAGGGAGAATTCAAGCCTAACTCTTGAAGTATCCCCGACTAACCAGAAGAATGGTGATTTCACTTAGAGAAAGTGATGGAGTAAGAGGAGGTTTGAAGGGACAGGGAAATACACGGTTGAGATTTAGACATACTGAGGTGAAGCACTATTGGGACAGCAAGATGACTGAAAGAGTCAGAAGACAAGGTAGGACCAGAAAGTATAGAGTTGGATGCCCTTACACAGAGGTGACAGACAAGCCTTGAGAGTAAAAGATCAAAGCAGGCAATAGACAGAACATTTTGGTGATGCTAAGGACATCAGCACCCTTGAAGCTGAAAAGCCCCGAAAAGGAAGGCACTGCCATAGACGACACAGAAGTGGCAGGGTGGACCAGTCATTAGCAGTGGTAGAAATGAAAGGCGGCGTCAGAGCCAAAAGTCACAGGAAGATCGAGCGGGTTGCGTCACCTTGGAACAACACGAATTTATTTTCAAGCACAGAGTAAGGGAAGAGGTGGGGGAAGGGGCCAGAACTGCAATTAAGAGCAGATAATAGACAATCGTAGGAGACAGATAAAGGTCAAGATCAAAGTAAGAGTATAAAGATAAAAAAGAGTAATTAGAACAAATAAGGAACTTTCTTTTGAACGGGGGAATAAAAGCAGAAGGAGCATTGAGGAATAGTTCACAAGAGAAGTGAAGGTTAAATGTTTAAACCAAGTCTTTTGGAGCAAGTAGGAGCCGTGAGTCCGAGGCCAGCCCGGCTACATAATGAGTTCAGGACCAGTCTGGACTACATAGCGAGATCCTGTCTCAAAAGAAAACAAAAACAACAACAACCAAAAAAAGAGTAGGAAATGCCACAAGACGTCAATAAAATGTGAGTACAATAAATACACAAATGACTGAGCTGTAATGAGAGTTACGTAACAATCATTTGAATTTTTAGGGCAGGGTTGTGGTCATTTTTTTCAATCTTCCCTTAAGCAAATTTAGCACTTTGCTTTCTTCTGGTCAGATGGTGGGGCGGACACACAGGATGGGGCAATGGCAGAAGACGAAGAACCAAAACACATGACTACAGGACAGTCTGGGAGGGAAGGCAAGCAAATGTCAAAGAGGAGTGACGAGGGCTCCAGGTGTCTTGGTGAGATCAGGGAACTCCTGCTGGTATCAGTCATGAAAGAGACTACACAGTGAGATTCTGTCTCCTGTCGCTGGGAGAGATCAGATTCTGGTGAAGACGGGGAGGTGGAGAGAGGTCTCAGGGCACTGGCTGAGGATGAAGGGAATTCGCACACAACAGCATCATAGTTGTCTGGAACGCAGTGGAAAGAACAGGCAGGGACGTGATCTAAGAGGTTATGAGCTCAAGCCAACGGTAAGCTTGTGAAACCAGTGAAGAGGGAGGCATTTGCCTCTGCTGGGACAAAGAAAACACTCGCAACACGTGGGTCAGTCCTTAGCAGGTCTTGGCGCCTTGTCAAGGGAAAAGTCAGTCACCCTCTCCATCTGTAAATGATGAAGCAGCTCAACCTACGATTCCCTTGTTGTTCCATTTTTATGGTCCTGTTGTCTAAGGAAGTTTCATCCCGGGCACCAAAGTCTTTGTTTTAGGAAAGCATGGGATTATGGTAGGGACATCGAACTAAAGTTAAACTTGCATTTAAATTTGCCTATTTGGCTTCCACCTTTAAATATTCAATTTCTTCCATTTTCATAAGTGAAATCTTCAGTTTACTCCATTGCTATTTTGATTCACTGTCTTAGGTCTTTCTGTCAGAGACACCCCCTGTAGTTCTCTTAGGTTCTAAACCAAAGAACCATTCTGGCCCCTCCACCTTCTTCAGCACCCCGTCCCTCTGGTGACACTCCTTGTTTAATGCCGTTGCGTCCGTCCCTTCCTTCTACAATTTAGGGCACTCCACCAGCCCAGATTACTATTATCGACATTGCAAAAGTGGCCCTTGTGGAAGTCAGAGTGTCTCCAAGGGCCCAGCTGGTCCTCTCCCCAGGGGGTGTTACCTGGTACATTTGCCAGTTCACTTGGGCTGACCAAGGTCCAAAGTCGACGGCAGGGACCTAGAATCAGTTTCACCAGAAATCTCGGAGATGGACTTTCAGTAATCGAGCTCGCAAACACCATCATACACACAAAAATCTCAAAGTAGTTGCCATCCATAAGAAATCCAGCAATCACATGGGCCAGAATAAGTAGTTCTCTTTCTGAAATATCTCCATGGGAACTCTTGGCACCACCCTTTCCTACTCTAGGGAAAGTCCTGCCCACGCAACTCAATCTTCAAACAGCCAGCAATACAACTTCCTTTTTATTTCCTCCCACTGCTAAGCAATTCCAGGGATGACGACCATTTTCTTTCTTTACACATGCTGGTATGGTCCAAGCCTGGCCTGGAGGCTATTCTCTCTGCTGAAATGTCTGCATTGAAATGTCATTTAAGAAATGTTTTAATTTGTGATATAGTAACATGTGTGTATCTTTATTAATCACAAAACCTAGCACCAGATCTAATAACTACCATAATTTCAAAGTAGGATGAGCCTAAAGGATATTTCAAAATATGTCTCAGTTGCATGTCATATGAAAACAGCTGATTTCAACCGATGGCCAATCACAGCTTCCACTAATTACTACTCTGCTGTGTTGCCTTCATCCACAATTCAAGGAAATGCTGAATTTCAATCAGAGGTTTGTCTAAGTAAAGATGTAACTTTTCCTATCCAATATTGCAGATTTTCTGAATTCTACCTCCCAGATACCAACAATTTGCGGACTCCAGTTTAAGAATTATTGTTAGGATCGTTTGGCAAAGCTCTAGTTTTTTTCTCATTATATGATGATTTTATAGTGTGTCTCTCATATCACAATTTCTAAGTTCTTGGACGATTCATTTCATGTCATATATTCTACGTACAGTTACCAGCTATGTTCTCCATCTTTTCAAGAACATCCTTTTTCACATTTAAAAAAGGAGATAATCACCAAAAATTGGAAGCAAATGAAGTATCCACCAGGTGGTAAATGGATGAATAAATTGCGCTACATCCATTCAACTGAACACTGCTCATAAATTAAAAGGAAAAGTTCATGAAACATGCAACAGTACAGGCAAATATTAAAATAAATTTCACCAACTGAAAGACACCAGACTCACAAGGCTGGGACTGTGTGATTCCATTCACATGATGCCATGGAACGGACCATGCTGTCGGGACAGAAACATCAGAGATTGCAGGAGCCAGAGTGGGGAAGAAGGTTCACTAGAGAAGGGGATGAGGGAATTTTTGGATGGAAATAGTCTGACTCCTGATTCTGGTGACTCTGATTGTTGAAACTGTGTGTGTTTGTCAAAATTCATATAACTGGATACCTAAAAAAGGAAAATTTTATTATGTATACAGTGTAATATATCTCTAAAAAGTATGAGAAAATATATGCGGATCTTCACATAATATCCATTCACATTTAATATCATTCACTGAGAAAACAGACTCTGGGGTTCGCAATAGCTCCAGAAAGAGCAGTGCAGGTGACCCGGCCCACAGGCCGGCTCCTACTAACCAGAGAACTGCTTCAGCTTCCGAAGCAGCCACTCAGCCTCTGGGTTTTCCTCGCCAGCCTCCACTGTTCTACTGGCTCAGCCTTCCCAGTTTTCATACTGTTATTCTGTCACTCAGAATTATCTTTTTCAGTTTTTAATTTTTATCAGAACATGTTTGCAGTACACACTGATTGCGTTCATTGTGGAGATTTGTACTCATACCTAACACATTCCGATACTTTTTCCCCCTACCTCTTCGCCCCGCCTTTTTGCCAGCAATAGGTTCATTTATCTATCTTCTAAATCCTTATGAAGTTCATATCACACATACAGATTAACAATCAGACTAACAAGGGCAAAAAATATATAAAACACTTAAGAATTATATTCATTCCGGGTACACTTTTACATACGTTGTCCATGCTGGATTACAATAAGTTTTTTCTCTTTTTTCTTCTTATCTGCCTTTTATTTTGCACTTTATTTATATACTGAGTTTCTCATGTAGGAGAAACCATGTGATATTTAAACTTGTGTTTCTGGTTTTCTTTACTTAACATTATGGTCTCAAGATACATCCATTTTCCTACAAATGACCCAAGTTTTTCCTTTTTATGCCACAGTAGTACTCCATTGTGTATAAATACCACATTTTCTTTATCCATTCATTTCTTCGTGGACATTTAGGCTGCTTGTAAGATTTAGCTGTTATGAATTATGCTGCTGTGAATATGGGCACGCACACATCTCTATGGTATGATATCTACAGCTCTTTGGGGAAGACATCCAGAAGGGGAATAGCTGGGTCAGATGGAATTTCTATTTTTAGTTTTCTGTGGAATCTCCATACAGATTTCCATAATGGGCCTACCAGTTTAGACCCCCATGACAGTGAAGAAGGGTTCCTTCTTTCCTGCAGCCTCCCCAGCATTTGTTATTGGTTGATTTCTTGACAATAGCCATTCTCATTAGAGTGAGGTGAAAGCTTGGAGTTGTTTTCATTTGCATTTCTTAAATGGCCAGTGATGTTGAACACTTTTTCATGTGCAGTGGTACCTTGGTTCAGAAACTTCATTCTTTCTGTGATTCAGGTCACACACTGACTTGGACAAGAACCAAATCAATTTCAGTGGTTGGGTTCAGCGTTGACCTTATAGGGAAATTTGATTCCATTCTTGTCTAATTTGGTCTGTGACCAGAAACATGGAAAGAATTAAATTTGGGAACCAAGGTACTACTGTATTTATTGACCATTTGTACTTCTCCATTTGAGAAGTATCTATTTATTTAAGATGCTTATTTTTTATTTGGTCTTTAAATTTAGGGGGTGTCTAAGTTTTTGGGGGTTTTCATTTTTTATTTATTTGGTTCTTTATATATTCTAGATACTAGTTCTTTGACTGAGGAATAGCTGGTAAAATTTTTTCACATTCCATAGGTTGTGTTTACACTCTGTTGGTGGTTTTCTTTGCTATGCAGAAGCTCTTTAATCTGATGTGACCCCATTTGTTGACTCTTGATATTATTTCTTATGCAACAAGGTTCTGTTCAGAAAGTCTTTGCCTACACCTATGTATTCAAACATTTTAGATATTATGTCTTCCAAAACCTTAAGTGGTTCTGTTTTAACATTTGGATCTTTGATCCACTTTGATTTTAGTTTCATGTATGGTGAGAGAGATGGGTCTAGGTGTTCCATCTTCAGCATGTGGCTAGACAGTTTTCCCTGCACCATTTGTTAAGGAGGTTCTTTGCTCCAGCAAAAGTATTTGGCCCCTTTGTCAAAGTTAAGGTAGCTGAGTGTACCTGGAGTTGTTTCTGCATCCCCTATTCTGTTGCACTGATCCACAAGTCTGTTCTTTTTGCCAATGCCATGTTGTTTTTATCACTGTAGCTTTGTAGTATAACTTGAAGTTCAGCATTGTAATGCTCACTACCTTGCCACTATTACCCAGAATTGTTTTTCTATTCTCAGTCTCTCCTAGTTCTGATGAATTTCAGGATTGCTTTCTCTAGTTCTGTGAGGAATTCTATCATTATTTCGATTGGGATTGCGTTAAATCTGTATAACAGGTTTGGAAGTAAAGCCATTTTGACTGCATTGGTTCTTCCTCTCCAGGAACAAGAGATAGCATTTGATTTTCTGACATCTCCTTTGGTCTTCCTTTTCAGAGTACTATAGTTTTCATACAGAAGTCTTTCATTTCCTTGATTAGGTTAATTCCTAAGCATTTCTTTGTGTTTTTTGTTCTTGTTTTAGTTTATGCTTTGATTCTCTTGTGAAAGGTGCCATTTCCCTAATTTCTCTTGGTGAGTTTGTTATCGGTATACAGGAGCATCACTGATTTTTGAGTGTCAATTTTGTATACTGCTACACTACTGAATTTGGTTAATTCTAGGAGTCTTTCTGTGGAGTCTTCTATGGAGAGGATTGTGTCATCTGCACATAATGATAATTTAACTTCTTCTTTTCCTATCTATATCCCTTTTATTTCTTTCTCTTATCTAATTGCTCTGGATAATATGTGGAGAACTATATTGAACAGGAGTGGTGATAGAAGACATCTTCATCTTGTTCCTGATTTTAGAAAGAAAGCTTTCAGCTTCTCTCCATTTAGTATGATGTTGGTCGTTGGTTTGTCAGAGATTGCTTTTATCAGATTGAGATAAAGACTTTCTATACCTACTTTCTACTGTTTTTTTTTTTATCAGAATGGGTATTGAATTTTGTCAAATGTGCATCTATTGAGGTGGTCATGTGATTTTTGTTCTTATTTCTGTCTATGCAGTATATTACATTTACTGATTTGTGTATATTGAACCCTCCCTTGCATCACTTGAATGAATCCTACTTGATCATGGTGTATGATCTTTTTGATGATTTGCCGAATCCTGTTTGCCAGTATCTTATTGAGGATTTTTGTATTTGTGTTCATTTAAACATTGGCTTGTAACTCTTTTCTGGTTGGGTCCTTTTCTGGTTTTGATATCAGGGTAATGCTTGCTTCCAGGAATGAATTATGGAGTACTGCTTCTCTTTTGATTTCATTAAAGAATTTGAGGAGTATTGGTGTTAGATCTTCTCTAATGTTGTTCTTGTAGAATTTGTCAGTGAATCCATCAGGATATTCTTAGCTGGTAGGTTGTTCTGTTTTGTTTTATTTTTACTGTTGCTGTTGTTTTTGTTACTTCTTCAATTTCATTGACTGATATTGGATTATTCAGGATTTTTATATCTTCTTGGTTCAGTTTTGGTAGTTCATATGTACCTAGTAATTTATCCATTTCTTCTGAATTTTCCATTTTATTAGAGTCTAGGTTCTCACAGCAGTTACTGATGATCTGGATTTCAGCAGAATCCATTGTGACTTCACCTTTTTCATTTCTAATCATATGGATTTGGGTATTTCTTTCCTTATTTTGATAAGACTGGCTAAGGATTTGTCTATTTTGTTTAATTTTTTTCAAAGAACGAACTCTGATTCATTGATTCTTGGTATTTTTTTAAATTTCAATTTCACTGATTTCTGCTCTGATCTTTATAATTTCCTTTCTTGTGCTAGCTTTGAGTTTGGATTGTTCTTGTTTTCTGGGACTTTGAGGTGCATCATTAGGTTATCTGTTTGAACTTGCTCTTTTCCTGATGTGGGAATTCACTAGTATAATCTTCACTCTTAGGACTGTTTCATTGTGTGCATAGGTTTTGGTGTGCCACACTGGCATTATCAGTTGACTGTGGGAACTGTCTCATTTCTTCTTTAATTTCATCTGTAACCCATTGATTCTTCAAGAAGATATCCTATAATTTCCATATGTTTGCATAGTTTCTGTGGTGTCTTTTGCCACTGATTTCTAGTTTCCCCGCACTATGATCTGATAATATGCATGGGATAAGTTCAATTATTTTGTATTTACTTAAGCATGCTTTATTGGCTACTACATGGTCTATTTTGGAGAAAGTCCCATGTGCTGCTGAGAAGAATCTATATTCTGTTGTTTTTGGATGGAACATTCTGTAGATATCTACTAAATCCATTTGTCCAAAGGTTTGATTCCACTCTGATATTTCTTAAATTTATTGTCTAGTTGATCTGTCCATTTGTGGCAGTGGGGTGCTGACATCTCCCATTACAACTGTATTGGTGTTTATCTGATTTTTCATGTCCATTAGTGTGTGCTTTATGAAGTTGGGTGAACCAGTATTTTGTGCCTAAGTGTTTATAATTGTTATCTCTTCCTGTTGAATTTTTCCCTTAACCAATATGTAGTGACCTTTGTCTCTTCTGATCAGTCTTGGCTTGAAATCCACTTTATCTGAAATTAGGATAGCTGCTCCTGCTTTTTTTCTGAGTTCCCATTGCATAGTATATTGATTTCTATCCTTTGATTTTTAATCTGTGAGTTTTTAAATTAAATGTTTCTTGTACACTACATATCATTGGGTTTCCTTCTTGATCCATTCTGCCAATCTGTGTCTTTGGACTGGGGAATTGAGATCATTCACATTAGGAATTATTACTGAGAGATGCTCCTTTATTCTTGTCATAGTATTATTTTCCTACTGCTGATTTCCTTACTTATTTTCCTTTTGCTTAGCTGCTTATCCCACCAGGTGTATTCATTCTTTTTTACTTGCCATTGTTGACTTCAATTGTCTTTCTAGGGTATTCTTGAGAATTTTTCGTAATGCTGGTCTGGTGGTCAGGAATTTCATGAGCTACTCCTTGTCATGGAAATACCTTTCTTCTCTGTCAATTTTGAAGGGAAATTTTGCAGGATACGTAAGTTGGGGTTGGAAGTTATTAACTTTTAGGGCTTGAAACACTTCACTCCAAGTCTTCCCGCCCTTGATGTTTTGTGTAGAGAAGTCTGCTGTAATTCTAATGGGTTTACGTCTCTGTGTGATTTATTGCCTTTCTCCAAAAGCTTTTAGGATTTTGTCCCTGTGACAGACTTCTGGTGCTTTGAATTTAATAATGTGATGCAACCATGTTCATAGCAACACAATTTGTAATAGCTAAGTCTTGGAAACAACCTAAATGCCCAACAACCAACGAATGGCTGAAGAAGATGTGGTTTTTCTACACAATGGAGTACTACACTGCCATAAAAAAGGACAAACTAGAGTCATTCATATATAAATGGATGTTCCTTGAGAACATACTCTTAAGTGAAAAATAAATCAGACACTCATGAGCACATATCGAATTGTTTCTCTGATATGAGAAACCATAACTGTAAATAAGGACAAAGAGGTGTAATAGCTATTATATAAAAGGAGGATGGTGTGCAGAGGAGAGGAGTACTAGAAGGAAAGAAGGGGAAAAGCAGAAAGGCAACAGGGGAGAGAGGGGAATGGGAAAATATGGAAAATGATGAATGAACCTGCTGTAAATAGGGAGGGAGGGAGCAGAGGGGAGGGGCGGGGGAGAGGGGGGAGAACCAAGATGTATCATGTATAGGTACAGAATAAATGTAATGAATGTGACCATTGTATGTAGAATGTACCAATACATGTTCTTGGTTTAAAATAAAATAAAAAATTTTAAAAAAATAATGTGGTGCAGAGAGGTTCTCTTTTGGTCGTGGCTATCTGGGGTCTTATGTGCCTCACTTTTCTGTATGTTTCTTTCTTTCTCTATACAGCGATACTTCGGTCATTGAACCAAATTCATTTCAAATTTGTGTTCAAACACTGAAAAGTTTGAGAACTGAACACATTTTTCCCCATAAGAAATAATAGAAAACCCTAGAATTGCTCCTGACCACGAACTCTCTCTAGGGAGCAGGGTGCTTGCTTGGACCGGATGCTCTCGCCAGCTGGTGCAGGTCACAGCATCTGTGGCTCCGTCCCGCCACTGCATCTCTCCCTGCAGAGTCCCTGATTTCACTTTGTCTCTAGTCCTTCTTTCTTATGAGCCAGGAGCCAGGAGCAGAGGAGAAAGTGCAGACCGTCCCTTCCTTTCTTCACATTGTGTTCAGGCACTTCAGTTTCTCTGTAGCTTTTCATTTTCCTGTCAGATCCGTCCTGGTTCTGAGGATCTACTACCCTCTTTCCTTTTCTTCCCCAAGCTGTTATTTTCTGGATTCTGAATCTCAGAGAGGATGAGTTGTCGTCCCTCACCACTCCACCATTTTCCCACAAGTCTGCTATGAGCATTTTAAAACAAGTTTTTGTATGCTCAATAAGCCCTTTATATAGAATTGCTATCGGAAGAGACTTTGCAAGTCATGAACTCTCGCCCACTGTGGAAGTCTAGCCCTGGATGTGTGATCGGTGGCCAGTGAACTCCTACGTGGGCACCCTAGTGATTATGCCTCACTCACCTCACGAGGCAGAGTACTCCATTGGTGACAGCCCTAAATCGCCACAAATGTTCATGTTCCTACTTATTGGAAAAGCTCAAACTTCTCAGGAGAGCACTAAAGAGCCTCCATAGTCTTACTCCAAAATGTCTCTGGCTAATCCCTGTAGGCTTACATCCTCTGTATGGTAGACACTCACATCTCCCTTTGCTCATGCTGGTCCCATGTCCTGTTAGACCAGGTTCCTGTGTCCTGCAAGCCCAGTGACCAGAGCAGCCCATCGTCCTCCCTGAAGAGGCTTGAAGAGCCCTATAAACTCAACAACAGCCACAGCAAACAGCCTAAGTAAGCACCTTTCACTAGGCCTCGTGGTGACAGTGCTGAAAATCACAATCCTCGTGTAATAAGTGACTCACAGGGGTGTCCCTCTGCACTTGGAGTCGCCCGGTGGGGTTTGCTGGAAGCCATGGGCTCATCACTTCCAAGTAGAGCAGTCCATGTACCCCAAAGCATGTGTGTGTGGGTGTGTGTGGGGGTGTGTGTGTTCTTATATCATCATTATTTTTAGGTGTGTGTGAAACTCGGGGAAGTGCGACATCCTCTCAGCCTTGGAGTCCATCATATCCAGGCTCCAGACTGTCTCCTACCGTCTCCACTGCCCCCTGCCTGGTCTCCATCTCTCCTCCTAGCCCTCTAAAACTGACGCTCTCATCAGATTCTACGCTTGGTTTCCAATCCTAGAGTTTGCAGTTTCGTTCTTTTCTTGTTCTATAATACTCATAACACTAACTTCCCCTTCCACCTTCATCAACTTGAGGTCCTCAAATGCTTCCCCATTTGTAGGAGGAGTGAGTTGACACACACTGATCCTTTTCTCCTCTTAGGGTATATTTACCTTGATGAGTAAACTTAAATCTCCTCTCCACAGAAGTTTCCATGAGCTTGAAGTTACTTCCCCCTTCTGTGAATTATTGCCTATTTCATTAACTACTTCCTGTTTAATGGGCAAATGTATTTTCTTCACAATTAAATGATGAGCAACCTCAAGGAATATGCTTCCTGATAATTCCCGCAGTGACAGCTAATATATCGACTGATATCCACAACATGCTCAACAGTTGCTTCTTTTTAATTAGTTGACCTTACAATATCTCTCTAATGAGTCATATTTCCAAGGTCGAAAGATAATAAAAGTGGCCAAAATCTGGATCCTAAAGTACAGATGCTGGATTAAGGCCACAGAATCAGCACAGCTGATTCAAAGGAAGATGTAGGTACAGATACTAGATCAATCAACTCATCTTTAATCTGGTGCAGCTGACCCACACAACCAGGCAGTCTCCTTGTAAGCTATAGGAGTCCATAAAGCATCCGAAGGACATGGGAGGAAAGCTGTCTGCTACTGTCCTCCAACAGGCCACACCCTGGTTCCTGCTCATCCTTCACAGATGGTGACAGATAGGCCCCGCAAAGTGCCATGCACCACAAGCCTGTTTCCACACTAGCAGTCTGAGAACTGCAGAGCATAACAAAGAGAAACCCAAGGAGAATCTGACAACTAGACAAAAGAGCCTTAAATTTCCTCTTCTGTCTGCATCTCCCCTTTATAGTAAAGGTGAGTGAGATTGGAGGAATTCTAGAAGCCAAAACACCAACTGCACCTAATGACTGTCTATGGACAAAGTCCTTAAAATACGCATGATCACTGAGACAGATAAAAACCTGCACCAAGGCATGGATGTCTTGACTCAAAAAATTGTCTGAGCTGATGGCATAAGACAAACTAAAGTCTCCCAGATAGAGACAGGGTGGGTTCTCAAGCCAGTACGGGGCCTAGGTCACTTCTCTTGATGCTACAGTCCCAAATGAGGGGTGTGCCAATATGCAAGATAGGAACTGTGGAAGATCCTTATATTAGGGAGGTCTCGACTGTTGCTTCCAACTAGGATAACCCCAAAAACTCAACCACAAAAGTAAAACTACAAAATAATTATAGGTGCTACAACTAGTATATCCTAGATACTGTTTGCCTTAACTTCGATGATTCTCTAGGCAAACAAGGAAGGAAGAGAAAAGAAAGGAAGGGGCGTTTTCTCTTGCTTTGAGTCATTCAATGTTCCCTGGGGGAAAGACAGCTAGGGAAGGCAGACACAAGCATTCCAAGCTCCTAGGTATTCCTGCAGTCTAGAGGAAATATTCACATAAAATTAACAACATTCCCTTTGCTCCGATTCTTGGCTTACCCAGCAACCACCTGACTGTTAATTAAATTGGCATTATGGTTTTAAAATGAATCTTTTATTATTTGCTTACCACTGATCAAACCCCCTAGGACGTATTCACCTCAAGGGGAGCTGACAAAATTGAATTCTTTAATGCTGTCATTTCCCTCACACCCCGTCCCCCACCACCATGAGGTCCAATCCCCAAGCACCCGGCCCTCAAATCTCTCTTCTGGCTAATCCATTTACTCACAAGAGCATTACCGAGCACCTCAATGTCAACAGAACTCTGGCCAGCGCTTTGACATGCACCCTCAAAACACAAGCGAAGAAGAAATAGTTTATCCATGATATAAAAAATTGTAGTTTTTTTTTTAAAAGCTGTTATAAGGGAGAAGGCAGATGTATCTCACACTAAGAGCAGTCTGAGGTGCTCATTAACTGCTGTATATTCTGTAGTAGAAGAAGGAGTGTTCTCATCAAATTGGTCTTTTCACCTCAATTAAACATTTAGGTTACAGCCCTATAGCCAAAATGTGAAGAAAAACAGTGCACAGCTAAGAAAAGACATAAACTTGCAGCTTAAATGTCTCCAAAACCCTCCTTTTGCTTTGTAGCCCTGGACCTTCACTGCTGCCCATACTGCCCTAGAGCATCCAGTATCGGTAGTAACTTAGGACTCCAGGAACGTGGTGACCCTTGACCTTAATTTATCCTACTCTGTGGAGCCCATGTAACCATCCTCCGAGAGAGCTTCCCCAAACTCAGATAAACACAGGAAAGGCAGAAGCTCTTATCTCTGGGACCCTGCAGTTAGCGATCCAACCCCCTCATGGCAATGCCTCTCGGGAAAGTAACGACGGGTTTCTCTTGTCCGTGGCATTGCCATTTGTTCCACGCAAGCATCCCTTGGACAAAGCATGTGTTCCTACTCTCTGTTTCCATTTTTCCTTCCTGCCTCAGCCTTGCTCTTCTCTCTCCTGAAGCACTGTAAGCTTCCTCTTGAGTACCATTTTTACTTTGATTCCAGACTACATTAGATCTTTAGCCCTTTGCCCAACATTTCTCTTTTTTTTTTTATTACAAATGACTTCTGTCTCTGTAAGGTTTATCAGTGATTCTTCCAATCAGATTCAGGATCCTCCCTGTATTCTGAACTCCCTCACTTTTGCTCCACCTCCTTGTCTCACTCAAAATCATTAAGTTTTATTAATGATTTCCAGATCAATGACAGTTGAAAAGGCCAGCACGTCAAAGTGTCCAAGGGCTTGGAGGGCGCTCTAATTCAGTGCGTTATGGGATCAGCTGTTAAACAAGTCAGTGGCATGGGTGGTGAATCAGAAGTAACAGGATGAGGAGGATCAGAGACAAACTTGGGTATCCACATTTAAGTTAAAATTAATAAATGAACAAAGCACATGATGGTGAATCCACCGTGGTTATTTTTATTATTGTGACCGACAGATCATAGTGGGTAGTGTGACAGTGAGGGGAGGTCACACCAACTACGATTATGAACATGCTCAGGGTGCAACTCCAGCAGTAGAGAGCCTTTACCAGGGAAGGCCACTGTGTCCAGGCCTGTGGGCTGGTCTTATCTGTGTCCCTTTCGAGCGTGACATATGAAGAGAAATGTTGGCCAATGGGAAGAAGTTGGAGGATGAAGTTCTGGGTAGTAAAGATGCCAGGAACTACATCTGAAGGGGAATCATTCAAAGAAGTGAGGATGTCTATTTGGCAAGAAGAAAATAAGCTGTCATTCACTAAGTGAATGGCTGTTGGAAGACCAGCAGTCACAAACTCAAAATTTCAAGAGTCTGGCCAGGAACATGGATGAGCAAAACAGGACATGTGTTTGAAAAAAAAAAAAAAGAAAAGAAAGAAAGACAAAAAAAAAAAAACCTCAAGTATGCTAGTGCCACTAGAAACGTTACCTGGAAGGGGGCTTAGTGAATGGCATTGCTGATTGCTGTCATGTGAAAGTGGGCCAACCGCTACCATCTTTTCTGATTTCTCAAGACAAGCCAGAAATCCAGATTTTTATACAGCGCATCCCAATTTTAATTTTAGCAACTATGTCAAGCTGTTTAAAGAAACGCTGGTGTGTATGGGCAGGTAGAAGCTCAGGGTTGCCAGGTCACAAGGCCTGTGGGTGATGACTCTTGCTTTCAACAGAGTATAGTGCTAAGACATTTGAAAGATGGAAGATTTTGCTGCATTATGAAGGCATTTTCAAGTGTTTAGAATTCATAGTCAGAGAGCACACTTTCTAGCCAGGTTTTGAGTAATGGGAAATAATCAAGATGATATTAGATGGCAATATACAAGAGAGATGTTAGAGAAAAGATTTTCTCCTTAGGCACAGAGATTGAACCAAATCATGTATTATCATTATGCTTTTACAGAATAGTGGCTTACAGTTTACAAAATGCTTTCATATCATCTCATCAAGATTATTATTAGAACAATTCTTTGACGTAGAAAGTAGGCATTTCTATTTTACAGAAGTAAAATGGCCTTTCTATTTTACAGACAAGTCAGCTGAGTATCTGCGATGTTAAGTAACTCAAAGAATCATCCAGGAAATTGATCAGCAGCCCTGGGGTGGGATGACTCAGGGCCTCTGGCTCCAGATTCAAGTTCCTTCCTCCGCTCTTCAGAGTCATAAGCTTCTATTCCAAGTTGTGCTCGCGACCGGATTGATTTCTTCCTTTCCCAAAGTCGGTCCACTCCTGTGGAGTCTTCTCCTACACATTTCCATAGCCTATGCCTTCCTGCTCTTCTCTTGACTCCCTAAAAGCTCTTATCCTTCTTAATTTCTTGTTGAATTTCTTCCAACTCGACTCTGTCAGCTTCAAGAATGTTCCCCCCAACTCTCAGTGCTCCAAATCTGTCACATCCTTGACATCTATTTGTCCAAAATGTTTGCTTCTCCATTATATCTTTTACTAATTTGTCTCTATAAGGACAAAAACTCGTCTTAATTTCTCCATAAACAAAGCCATACATACATACACATATACATGGAGTTGGTACTTTATTGATAAATCATCAAATTATTATAATTTCTGGACTTGTAAGTCAGTCAGGAGGAAGAGCTGTGGTCAAACATGGTTTCTAGTTCTCCCTGTCTCTACTTCCTTCCAGAAATTTTGATTCTGACAAAAACCAGCTGGGTAGCCTTGTTCCTGCACGCCCAGAGAGGAGACACAAAAAGACAATTTGGTTCTCTCTGTATTTCAGGATCATTAGCGCTGATTTGAAATATACTGTTATTCCTTGGATCGAGCTGAATGCCTATACACACTCACATGCACACAAGATGTAGAGAAAGTGCTAAGAAAAACTTCCAAATGACTTAGTTTGGCTAATATAGGCCTTTTAAAATAAAGAGGTGCTGAGGGTTTTCCTTGGCAGCTCGTGGACACAGATCTAATGCAATGACATTGTCTAATACACTGTTTCTAAGCCAATGCAGCCAAATGTTATCTTACATGAAATAAATTATTGCAACTTGCACCTATCATCTACAGTGAAAGGCAAAAATTGTATAAAATGTGGAAAACATGCATAGAAATAGGTAAGGGGGAAAAACAATCTCAAGAACTCTATGTCATTCAGCCAAGCAGGGAGAGCTATTTTATTTTGTGTGGATTGTTTGGTCTGGGTGATCCAGCCGGTCAAATGACCCGTTAAGAATATTTCATAGAGCTAATGTTCTGATGCTCTAATCTCCCCAGACAAGGTTCATATTTGTGTGGGTTACTTATTCTCCCTTTGTTGACTAAGTCAATAATCAGAATCAGCAGGTTTGGAGTCCGACTGGCAGGGATCAGCAGCCTGGCTTGGGGCAGGGAGTATAAGAGCCCCCAACCTGGGAGCAGCCATTGCAGAAGCGCACTAGTTCTTGGCAGGATGGCCTCTCATCGTCTGCTTCTCCTTTGCCTTGCTGGACTGGTATTGGTGTCTGAGGCTGACCCCGTGGTGAGTGTTTGATTCTTTAATGTTCCCTTTGCAAAATGCAGGCATACGTTAGGTGACACAGAAGTGACTTCTTCCAGCTTTGGCAACTAGTGCTACTAGGGCACTGTACTGAGTGAGGAAGCTCATTAACTGTCAACACCTATGTTACTGGTAATGGGATCAGTGTGCACTTCCAGCTTTGTTCCAGATTCCTAATAGCAGTGATTTGAACTTCAGAAAGAATGAAGTTCTGCCAACCTTGCTGAACTGGGGCTCAGATTCCAGGTTCTTTGGCTTATTGCTTTGGTACATTGAATTTGCAATGCCTAGTACCTTGATATCCTCAGATAGATGCTAGAAATAAATATACGCTATCAATGAGGCTGCTAATATTGAATTTCATAAAAATACCCTTTTATGAAACATATTTAGGGGATAAACTGCATAGATTATATTTTGGCCCTTTGCCTCACCAAAATATACATATTGGTTAATATTTGTTGGCAAACAACATTCCAGTCAGACAACTGATTCTTAAGTCTTCTAGAAGAATTAACTAATGCTATAAGATGGGTAAGAAAGTAGATATTATTTTACAATAGCTAGTAAGAGGGAATTACTACAGTGACAACTTTTAAAAATGATCTCAGGAAAAACTATTTGGTCCTATAACACAGTGAATCTTTTCAGTAATTCCACTCAAATGGAGAGGCTGAACAAACAACTGTTCTCAGAGGGCCTATTTTCTCCTTTCAAATTCACTGCACACATCCCCAGTCAGTCGATTGCAGTGTGTCTGGAGGCAGAAACCATTCTTGGCTTTGGAAACAATTATGCCTGTGTTAGACGGAGTGGGGAAGCTCATTAATTGTCAACACTTACGTTACTGGTAATGGGATCAGCACGCACTTCCGGCTTCCTTCCAGATTCTTAACACCCTAAAGAATAAGTCTTTTCACTCTGATCAATTTTGTTGACTTCTTACTTGTCTTTTCTGTGCCCAGGGCACCGGCGAAGCCAAGTGTCCTCTGATGGTCAAAGTCCTAGATGCCGTTCGAGGCAGCCCTGCTGTCGGTGTAGTTGTGAAAGTGTCCAAAAGGGCTGCTGATGAAACCTGGGAGCCATTTGCCACTGGGTAAGCTGCTGAGGAAGCCTGCCAGGGGACTTGGTTATGTCTTTCCACCCACTCTTCACTTGTTAAGGACAGACTCATGTCAACCACTAAAGAATCTTCAAGTGGAGGGCTGGGGTGTAGTTCTGTGGTAGAGAACTAGTTTAGCATGCACAAAGCCCTGGGTTCAATCCCCCTACTGAAAAAACTAACAAACACAGTTAAGCCAAGAAGCTACTAGTAGATGGAAAAGGTGAGCAGAGGTGAAGTGTGCCCTTAGAAGAAAGACCTCGTCTTGTTTTTCTTGGCTGGGAGTGACCAGGAACTGGAACATCATTTTGGACAGATAGTAGAAAAGGGAAAGGGGTGAGAAACTCCATAGTCTAGTCTGGCAGGAGTCTGCAACCCTTTCAGGTCACAGACCTCTTGAGGAAGGTGATTCCATGTTCAGAAAACTGCACATAGACACATACATACAGAAACATATATGTAATTTCAGGAGTCCCACAGATTCCCTGGTGCCCCCAGGTGACACCCAAGCACAGAGTTCTCTCGTCGCAGAATTTTAGGAAGGATGCACAATGTATGTTCATCATTAATGCAAGGAAAGGAATTGAGGGACACCATTGGCAGGTCACTGGAATTTATTTGGATTGTCCAAAATCCAGGGCCTTTGTCTAACAAACATTTTGGAGCACTTACTAGCATGCAAGATTGGCAGCTGTCAAGCTTAGTTAGCAAAAACATCTAAGAGAACAACATGGAAGGCAAAGTCCAGCTGCCCATGAATCTTGCATCACCCAACAAAAGTACAAAAATGACTGCTCACCCTCACTGGCCACTTTATAATTCCCATGGAGTTTTTCTAACTCTACTAGCAGAAATGTCAAAGGAAATACATATGAGTGAGCCTAAGTGAACAAACAGAATGGAAGAGCAAAAAAAAAAAAAAACCCCTCGGTACTGAGCAAAAGAGAAACAACGGCTAAGCACTTATGCCTCCTGGGAGAAGAACTGCTGTTGGATGTTTTTGGTGGGGGAGTGCTGGGGATCGAACTCGGGGCCTTGCACTTGCTAGGCAAGGGCTGCACCAGTGTGCTAAATCCCCAGCTCCATTCTGATGCATCCTTAGAACCATATGATGAGTCTTCACCCATCATTGGGCAGGTCATTTCTTGTGGGGTGACTTTAACTGGAGTTTTTATTTGCTAATTCACTTATGTTAATATAAAATACCAGGCACAGCATGAAAAATGGCTAAGAGAAGAGTATTTTAAGTGGGAGATAGAATGGACACCAAAAAATATCCAGATATTCTTGTGGATCTTTTTTCCTATAAAAAAAACACATACAAAGAAAAGAGGAAGTGAAAAGAATAAAGGAGGGCAGGCATGGTCAGAATGACTCAAGAAAACTTTCACTTTTACCTGCTGTGGTGTTTGCAGTCTAATGGGAGGCACTTTTTAACATTTCAGCTATTGAACTGGCCCCCCTATGTGGAAACAGAAGTTACCCAGCACTTTTTGTTGGCAAAGAATTACCAAAGGGATTACTATATAAAAGGAGAAAGAGTCAGATGCTAGTTCTTCTTTATACTTTCAGTTCCTACTCCGGGTACAAATAACGCCACCTCTGTCGTGGGGGCAGGAGTGAGACCCTGCTGTCATGGAGAGCTGGATGGTTAGAGCAGCCTGAAGCCACTTCTGGGCTCGTGAACATTCACCCAACCGCCAATCCTGAATCCCAAGTGTTTGGGTTTTGGTGCTGAGGATGTAACCCAGGGCTTCATGTACGCTAGCCAAGAACAGCCTTCAGAGTCATACCCTCAGCCCTGATGACTCTTTTTTTTTGGGGGGGGTGCTGGGGATTGAACTCAGGGCCTTGTGCTTGCTAGGCAAGCACTCTACCACTTGGCTAAATCCCCAGCCCCGTAGAACTCTTTTTTAGAGATAGAGTCTTGCATGTAATTCAGACTGGCTTTGAATTTACTGTATAGCCCAGGCCAACCTCAAATTCACAGCAATCCTTCTGCCTCAGCCTCTGGACTGCCAGGATTACATTCATGTCCCACCACACCTGGCAGGATTTTTAAAGTAAACATTATCCCTCTATTTTGTTCTCATAAGAATATAAATCTACAATGAACTTTTTGAAAAGTTTCTACAAATTTCTTGCCCTTTAATGTCAAAGAAGGAATAGCCTTTTCTCCCTCCTAACTTGGTTGAGGGGAAAATTTAGATAGGTATATAGATGGATAAATAGATAGACAGATAGATAGATAGATAGCTTTCACACACAAATACGTACACACACTTTGTCATGCCATTTACTCCTTTCGTGCCTAACTTAACTGGACTTTCACGTCTTGTAGGAAAACTGGTGAAACTGGAGAGCTACACGGGCTTACAACCGACAAGGACTTTGTAGAAGGAATGTACAAGGTGGAATTAGATACCAAATCCTACTGGACAGCACTTGGCATTTCCCCGTTCCATGAATATGCAGAGGTGAGTGTCTAGCTCCCTGAGACTTGTTGCTGCTTTTGTTTTTAGTCCCAGGAAGCACAGTTTGCTGTCAGCAGACCACAGCAATGTCATAAGGAAAGTGCTGAGAAACACCAGTTTCCTCTCCCATTCAAAATTAGGAATTTACAACACTTGGAAGGAAATCTTCAGAACTCATGTAGGCTATTATGTAACAAAAACAAGGTTGCACCATGTTACTTCCCTAAAACCTGAAAAACTCTTCATTCCAAACATATCTGGCCTCTCAGTTTTGGATAAGCAATTCTTGGCAATGTATATAAAAACAATCAATTCAAAACAGTAACACAATAGGTACATTTACCAGGTGTATATCCTGGGCCACACACTGTGGTAAGAGTGTTCTGCCTGTATTTATCCATTTCATTCCCACAATCAAGCCCTGGAGCCAGTACCATTATTATCTACATTTCACAGATGAAGAAAATGAGGCATGATGAAGATAAATAACGTGTCCAAGGTCACATGGCTGGTAACTGGAGGACCTGGAGTATTTACTAGCAGGACCCAGGCAGGGTTCAGCCCGAGTGCTGAATACCTCCCAGTACCTCAGGAAGATTTTTCCCTGTGAGAAGACGGGAGAGGGGCCGTATTTGGAAACTTTGGTTTATACCTGTTTTTCTCCTTATGAGATAAGTATCTTCAAATAGTTGTCCCTGCTTCCCCCTTGTCTTAACTCCGTAAGTCATTTAAAACAGATGGCAGTCATGAAAATAGAATCCAGACATACTGGTCAGAGTTAAAGATCAACTAATTCCACCAAAAGTAACTTGCCATGAAAGGGAACCATTCTCTCTGGGTTAGTCATGGATGAGACTTACAGTGGGCATGTAAGACAATGTTACCAGGGAAACTTAAGGGCCCATTTGACTTATGGGGCCCTGCCTTTGTCAGGCTACCCAAGACTGAGCTACTGGGGCAGGTGCAAGGTTTGGATGGGGTGCACGGTGGCTTCAGCCAAAGAGTTGTGGTCCTGCAGAGCCAGCCACCTCCTCCTGGCCATGACCCAGGAGGTGGCATTAGATCTGAAGAAATGCAGAAAATTTCCTCTGGATCTATTAGGCCTCTCTGTTTCATGAATTTGTGATCATATGTTACGCCTCTTTGACAAGATGAGGAAGAATCAAGTGGACCTAGAGGCCAAAGTCACCAAAAGAAATAAGAAACTTTCCCTGGTTGTTTCCAGGGACTTTTTCTTCATGGGTTGCCTTTCTCCCTGGAGAGATTCTTTGGTATGGTTCATTTAGATTTTTTGTTCTCGTGTCCCTAAGTCATCAGGCTTTCTTTTCCCTTATTTGGAACAAAAATTATTTATCCAAAGTGTATCCAAAACTGAAACCACGGCCTGTATGCAGAAGAAAATTATGCACATCCTCACTGCCCTTCATCTCTCTCCTGCACCAAATTTTTCCCCCTTTGTCTCCAGACACTAGACCCTCCCAGCACCTGAATCTCAGACACTCCACTAAATCTGAGAAGGCAGCTAATTAACTGCTACAACACTTTAGTCCACAGTTTGCCCAATCAACAGGCTTGCACGAGCTCCAAAATATGCACATACATTTCAACATTTCAACATGATCTCCCACAAGCTGCTTGTCTGATAAGTAGACCCCGCTAATGCTTTTCCTCTGTGTTTCATTGCTTGTAATATACCAAACAAAATGCACAAAAGCGCGTATCTTCATGTTAGAAAACTAAAGAACAGTGGGAGAAACTGCTGGACTTGACAACAGACTTGCCTTCCCGGTGTGCTCTTACCTTTACTGTATAAGCTCGTACAGAAATTAATTCAGAAGTCCAGTTTGCTTCTCAGGAAACTGGGAGGAATCATCCCTTCCTGCTCCCAAATTGTAGCTCTCAAAGCCTGCAGTGGGACTGGTGGTCACGATTCTCAGCAGGTCTTCAGGCACTGGACACCACTGCTACCTTCTCCCCACATTTTCTGAAACCAAGAAAATGGCCCAGAGCTCTGAGGCTCTGTAACTACCCTCAGTCACCCTGTAGCCCCCATCTGCTTGTGTGAATTTATAAGATAAAACACCTGATCATCCAGGCAGCCGTGAAGAGCTCGTCGCTGAGAATTGCACACAGCTGCAAAGGCTCAGCTTGCCAGCGTATTTGAATTTGTGTTGCCTGTTCTAATTGCTCCCAAAAATTAAATAATAAAATAGAAAGAATTCATTTTGCACCGGACATCCAACAGTCTCTATGCATCACACGTTGGGCTTTGTCCTCTCTCCTAGGTGGTGTTCTCAGCCAACGACTCTGGCCACCGCCACTACACCATCGCGGCCCTGCTCAGCCCCTACTCTTACTCCACCACTGCGGTCGTCAGCAACCCCAAGGAGTGAGGGACAGTGAGGAGGACGGGCTCATGGAACCAGCAGCATTCCGTTTTCACGAAGGCAGTATTTTCATCTATAAGCTATGTTAGAAACTCAGGAAGACACAAAACATTCCTATTAAAGTATGTCTCATTTCATTTGATCTTGAATATTTTTTATTCCTTCTTCCCTTGCTCTTCCCTCCAAAACATGCAAATTTTAACAGGAAATATAAGAATTCTACAAAGTCTCTGGTTAGAACTCCAGGAGAGATGCAGACTTCCTATGGCTGGCCAGCGAGACATGCTAAGCATGATCGGCAGCATTAAAAACACATTCTGAAATGAGAAAGCTTGATCTTCCTGTAGCTTTCAGTGAACGGCAGAAGACAAATGGTAGGGCCCCACTTCTTTACTCTGGCCATTTTTTAAGTGCTTTACTGATTTCAAGAGTAGCACAGTTCTAAGGGGACATATCGGCAGCAACCCGGCCTCTCTGATAAAATTCAGACTGACTCCACCAGCCATGAGCTGAGTGAGAGATGCAGCCACAAAACCTTCACAGACCTAACTGCTCAGACTAATCCAAAATCCCTGTGTGGGGAGCTAATATATCTCAGGTGCTATTAGAGGCGCTCCGAGCTTCAAGAACCAGACCTAGTGCCTGCATTTATTTAAGAGCTCACCATCTTTTGAGACGATAACTCTGTCATCCATCACGGTTTGACAGGGGCCTCTGGTACAAAAATATAAAGGAGAGAGAAATCAACGGCCTGGAGAAGTTACTGAAGGACTCGGAACAAGCATCACTCAATCAGAGTCTCGGAAGTTTGTCAGGTGGAAAAGGGAGAAGTTATCTTAGGTAGATAGAACAGAGATCGCCAAGTCAGGCCAAGTGAAAAACATTTGGTAAGTTGAGAGCACAGGTGGCGATTCTGAATGTTGAAGGATGAGACTATTAAGGTGGGCTAAGATGTGTGCTGTTATAACCAACCCATCCACATTTCAGCGGGTTTTCTCACTCATGCCAGACCCAATGCAGAAGATGTTGCCCTGGTAACTCCACAGAGTAGCTTTCTTCTAGACTGTGATTCTAGGATCCAGTTTAACTTAGTCTTGTGACTTCAGGGTCACTCTGGTGAAATCTAACCAGCAGACTGAGGGAAGAGAAAGTAGACCTCTCTGTGATGAAGTGTCACACATGAGCCCTCCTGGCACCCACTGGCCACATAGCATTTTAGTCTGTTTTCTGTTGCTGTAACAGAATGCCTGAAACAGGATATTTTATTAGGAAAAGAAGTTTATTTGGGCTCACAGTTCTGGAGGCTGGGAAATCAAGTAGTGGCATCAGCTACTTCACTCAGCTTCTAGCTCAACTCATGGTAGAAAACAGAGGGGCAAGTGGGCACATGTGGAGGAGACAAAACACGAGGGGTAGCCTCGTTTTGTAACAACCCGCTCTTGGAATGCATGCAGTGCCACCAGGACAGGAAGTCACTCTCCACTGCAAGAATTAACCCAACCTCATGACAAAAGCATTAATCCATTTAAGGGTGGGCTTCCCTCAGGATCCCAGCACCCCTCACTGGGCACCACCTCCCCACACTGCCTCGCTGGGGAACTGAGGTTCCAGCACATGTCCCGGCTGGGGCACACCCAAGCCACAGCACACGGTCCTCCCTGGTGCACCAGGATGGGCTTCCTGGATGAGAATTTTTTCCACAGAATATTCTAAAAGAGGAGCACTAATCTGAGCTGATCAACAACGGTCTCTGTCTCGGTAGGGTTGAGAGTGGTGGGAGTTGAGGCCAAAGTGAAAGCCACTTTTATCTGCCACTCACTACAGCCGTAACTTATCCAATGGATCCACTGAGAGGGGCTTTGACTTCAGTTCTCCCCCGTGGTTGGGATGAGGAGAGTTACTGCTTGCACAGAACCTCTAACCCCGGTCCCCCAGTGACTCTGAGTCAGACATATGGCTTAGGTCTGATACGCTTCCTCCCCATTACCCTCCAGATTCAAACCTCAGATCTTGACACCATCTAGCTTGCCGCACAGACGAAGTTAGGAATTTGAAGAGATGTTAAGTTTGGACTTTTTAACATATATTGACTTTTCCCCAAATATGTGGTGAATCAATGTCTGTGATTCTGTTCTATGTTGCTAGCAAGTCTGTGTCCCATATATATTAGGTTAATCCATATCAAATTGCCATTTTTGTAGATTAAATGGTCAAATATTGCATTGGCGACTTCCGAAGTTTGGATCTATACCTATATTGATTACTCTGCTCATTAACTATTCATAGCATGCTACATTTCCATTTGGCTATTATTAAATAGCTATGGATTTTGTAATCAAAATCATTTGAAAATATGGACGTAAAAAGCCGTTTGAAAATATGAGCCAGTTTGACATCAGTTCATTGAAATCTGCTATTTACAAAGTTAAAAAATTACTTTCAATGTTTATTTCAACTTTCTTTCTTAATAATGCTGAACATATTGTCTTGCATTTTTTTGCCATTTGAACCTCTTGTGTGAACTGCATATCCACTCCCATCAGCCATATGATACAGGGATTCTATTTATTTAATATTGGTTTATAAGAACTCTGTGTGTATTAAAAGATGGTGTGAACTGTATTTTAAAAGCAGGTGTGACACGGAGAAGAATAGCTGCCTAAGTCAAAGAAAAGCACATGCGTCAAAACGCCTCAACTCCCTGGGAGTCTGTGTTGTTGATACATTGATTTCTGTGCCGCATGTTTGATAAACAAAAGGTCTCTTGCAATCTGCTGGCGGGGATGGAGAAAATTCTCATGACAATATGGAAGAAGAATGGGAGAGGGAGAACATGGGAGCCCGGAGAACACACAGGATACGGGTGCCACAGCATGATGAGTTGGTGAGAATAAAGGACGAAATTCGACTGAAAATGGGGAGGAGCAAATGGTTTCACTGTCTGTAGCCCAGCCCACCAGGAATACATCTGTGCAAGAGAACCAGGAGGGTTTATTCTCCTTTCAGCAAAAGGTAACACACACCAGCGGGACCATGAGGTGGCTCAGTATGAGGAGCTCAAAGAGAACTTCCTGTAAGATCTGGACTGTGGCTGGGTGACTGGGGAGAGACTTAAGGAAGTGGGTCTCCACTCCAGACTTGGAAGCTGTCAGCAAGTGAGGACAATTCTACAATCCAGTATCTCGGTGGCCTACCTACAGGGAGGGTGCACCAGAGCAGAGATATAGTTGTAACTGGTAGAACAGCAGCGGTCGCTCATTTCAGGGAGATGGAGATGTATGGTGTCTTGTAGGTTTCACAGTGATTTTGTCTTTGGCTTACTTTACCCTGATCTCAGAGTGACCTTGTTTGATGCTGCTGTTCTGTGAGACCATTGTGTCCAAGAGGAAACACAGGCTGGTGCGAGAGCTGGATTCGCTTGTAATTACACCGAGGCCAGCTTCCGGGTGTCCAGAGCTGCTTCATTATTTTTCTTTCTTTTGCTCAATGTCTATTTAGGATAGAAAGTCAACAGATAATCAGTGGTAGCTCTGTTGTAGGATGAGAGAGAATTACAGGTGTCTCTGGGGTCTTGGGCATCTGTCCTGGATAACAGTTCGAATGAATGAGCCGGTAACTGTACTCAGAATACAGTCAGAAGGACGAATTTGTGGTCAGAGATAATAAATACGATTTTAACAACATTGAGCTTGAAGGAATCATGCCAGATTTTAACCTCATGACTTCAAAGCTGGCACTGTGTGCTTATACGGCCAGGAAAAAGCAAGAATTCTTGAAAATAAAAATCACAAATATTCGAATTCTCCCTGAAACGTCTTGATGGCACCTGTCAAACGAGGAAGTTTAGGACATTTAATGCTTCAAACTGTATTCGGTCCACCAAGGGCTACAGCACAGGCAGCACTTCCTAAGAATTATTTCTCACCAAACCCTCAGTTTTATAGCCAGTTCCTCTCTTTTACTTCACACTTCATGGAACACATCCCTCCCTCGGCCCCATTATTTCTTCTTACTGCCTTTCAAAATGGAAATAAGATTAGAATCAATTCCACTTGCCCAGCTCCCTGTTCCATTTGGGTTAGAACTGCCCCGGGTAATTTAAAGCCAAGGCAGATGGTAATTCATCTCCCACTGTCCATGTAAATGCTGAAGGTCTATTCTGGAGTCACGGTCAGCAAGGGGACAGGTCACACGAAAGCCTTCTTAAATAAGCCCTGAAGATGTGGGGCTGCACTCCAGGCTCAGCAGCCGCCCACCTGCTGCTGCCGCCACTAATGTCACTCCCAGGAGATGGGAGGTTGTGGAGCCAGGAAGTAGGCATGATGGGAGATTCAGAAGGGGTCTTCAGGAGAGGACACCGAGGCTGGCACCAGAGCTCTGGACAGCAGCCTGGGTGAGGACTTGTGCTGGCTGATCCCTGCTCCTCAGCCGTCCCCAGTGAAGTGCATTGGAAAATATATTGGTTATGTTCCCAAGTATCTGCACGATAGTGTCCAGCATGTGGTCGGTGCTGAGTAAATGTCTACACAGCGCCAAGCAGCATTCCTCCAAGAATGTGGAAGGAAGGAATGAAATGTTTGGCTCCACATATGCATCTAATTCTCATCTGAGCCCGCACAGACCCCTGGGGCTTTACCAGAGTGTTGTTTTCCTCTCAGTCAGATGTGGGAGCATCAGTGCCAGGATCCACCAGCTTACAAGAAACGGACCAGTTTGTTTGGAAACACTAGACACTACCAGCTCCTGGGGGCAACCTAGTTCAAACACAGAGTGCCAGTTTCTGCATCCTTGGATTCATTTCAAGAATTTAGTCACTTACAATATTTAAAAAGAGAGCTAGTCTGTTTGAAGGCTGCTTCTTACTAGGACCATGAACTTTGCCTGGGGTTCCTTGGTAAGAAGAGACATATACTCATGGAAATTCAATGTGCCGTGTAAGGAATACTAGAGCTACATGGCCAGCATCCGTTGCATTCATCCTTCACTCACCGAGTGGCTACTAACAGTGGACATGAGCTGGCCCTTAGCTCAGAGTGGGGCGTTGGGGCGAGGAGCTCACTGGTGTACATCAGTCAGAGAACTCTCATCATCTGCTGAAGCTCTTAGTTTAGGGATGGGCAAGAGAACAAACATTACGAAATCCGAGAGACACCCTGGATAACAGTGTGGTGCTACACGGAAGAAGCAACCTGGAGGGAGCTGGCAGCCATCCTCTGCCCAGGACAGGAGCGACCCGCAGGAGGGAGCCACTTCCAGCGAGGCAAAAGCAAGTATTGGTGAGCAGCTGAAGCGCTGAATATTTCTGGAATTATCACTGGCATTCACCAATAGTTTCCTTTATTTTTTAAGTGAGTTTGACTCATTTAGTTTCTTGTGACCAAGAATCTCTTAATTGAGAGAGCTATAAAAATACTCATCTAAAAGACAATAAAAAGCAGTTACGGCTCTAAAAATAGGCTTTCTCCTCACACAACATTAATTTGAAAGAAAGAATCCTGTGATTTGTGAGAAGTAAATTGGCAGAACTTTTAAAAGGTATTTTAGTATAGTTTTATTGAAAGGAATTTTGTAATGTTAAGGAAATTTAATTGTAGTAACCCACAGTTGTATCACAATAGAATGTTTTTTACTGGTAGTTATTATAGAAATATTTACATACACTTGTAATCATAAAGTGAAATTATTTTTAGGCTTCATGGTTTTATCACAAATAATATTCTATATTTTTTATTTTTTGTTTTTATTTTTTGTGATACTGAGGTTTGAATCCAGCCACTCACAGAACTACATCCCAGACTTTTTTTTTTTTTTTTTTTTTTTTTTGTGGTGCCGGGGATCGAACTCAGGCCCTTGTGCTTACAAGGCAAGCACTCTAATCACTGAGCTAAATCCCCAGCCGACTTTTTAATTTTATTTTGGAGACAGTGTTAGCTCAGGCAATGATTGAATTTGCAGTTCTGCCTCAGGCTCCTGGGTAGTTGGTTTCATGTAAACTTTATAATTTTTTAAATTGCCATCTTGTTTTTGTATTGCAATTGAATTATTCCACCCCATAATATGATATACTTAGTTTTTTTGTACGTGTAGGTAATACAGCTTTTTGCTTCTGTTGAATTTGAAGTAAGTGACTGACATTTCGGGTAGTATATAATTCCTAGACTAAGTAAAGCCTTGAGCATCAAACTGCCTGGGAAGATGTCCTGATGTCCTGCCTCTATCGATTTTGGCCAGGTCACACTAGCATTATTCTCTCTCTAGCTCTCTCTCTCTCTCTCCACCAGGAATAATCACAGCACCTACTCCAGAGGGTTATTGTGAAGATCCGTTGTCACAATACATGTAAAGGGGCTTAAAATAATGTATATAATGTATAGTACATAATAAACTCTCTAGAATTGTACCTATTATTATTTGGAGCAATACTAGCGCGTGAACACATTAATGTAATAAATTCTGGGTAATACAGCCTTATCATTTCTGCCTATTAGCAATGTTGCCACTTTAATCAGTATCTATTATAGCTTGGGATTGCCTGAATTCTTAATTACCGAAGATGAACATTTCTCAATGTATTTATTTTTTTATGTATTGTCTATGTTCTTTAATAAATAATTTATAAAGTAGTTCTAATAGTATATAGGGTTTGTGACTTTGTTCATTCTTATAGGCACATGCATTCATTTCCTCTTGCTACCATAACAAATTACCAAACTCAGTATTAGCTTAAAACAAAACGGAGGCTAGAAGTCTAAAATGCAGTGTGGTCATAGCTGTGTTCCTTCTGCATGCTTCAGGGTGAATCGATTTCCTTGTCTTTTTTAGCTTCTAGAACCTGTCCATATTCCCTGGCTCACTGTGCCTCCTTAGAGGACCCCATTCCTAAACGAGGGGGGCTGAAATGCTGGCACAACTGCCCAGTGGAAGGAAGGGGGGTGAAAGCTTCCATTTATATTTTTGTTTTTGTCAATATCCAACAGAAAGTAAAGAAAATGAATGAGATGACTTTAAAGATTTGCTCCCTGATCTAAAAATTTCATGATTTCATGATTCCTATTCAATTCGTTCCTTCAGTTAGGAATTGTAGTACTTTAGCTTCTGGGCCTAGAGGAAAAAGATACTACATTTACTCCCAGGGATTGACTTTTAAAATAAGTTTTTAGATTAGTAACTACTAAAAAAAATCATTAATAAAAACTGCTCATTTCTTCCAAAATAGCCTAGTATTTTTTTGATAGCTCTAACTTCCTCACAAAAGTACACTACTGAAGTAATGCTAGTCTTCAGTCTTAGAAGCAACAAAAACCTTCAGACTGTACTTAGAACAATTGCTCTCACTCTTTCTGGTGCTCTGTCGTGTGTGTGTGTGTGTGTGTGTGTGTCTTTCTGTGTGTGTGTTTAAAACCTTAATACACTGTTGGATTTCTTTGGAATTTAAGTCTACAGATAGGAACTGGTTTCTAGGAGACTTTCATAAGGCTGTAAATTTCTGGGATGTGCAGTTTTATCATCAATCCCTGTTGTGCCACAGCCGCTGAGCCTCCCAATTTCCTTAACCACTTCTGTTTTCTGGTTCACCTTGAATGGGCAGCAGCGCCTGGCACCGAGTGTTTCCTCCTCTGCCATGGAGCTCTCCTGTAGCTTCTAACTGATCTTTATTTTCACTCCTTCCAGGTGGCCGTGAGGATCAAATAAGGCATTACATGGAAAGAGCTTAGAATGCCTGGCCCATTGCAGGTATATAATACGTGAAATATTATCTACCTAAATGTTTTATAAACCGGCCGTATTATCCTTCGAAATATTCAAAATAGTTAACTCGTCAAGATAACAGTCTTACAAATGGTATGTCCTAAACCTCCAGCACCTTTTCCTATGACACAGTAACAATGATTAACAAAGCGGTAGAGAGGGAGAGGAGGGTCCCGCCAGAGCCTGTTCTGGTCATGGGCCCTGCCTGTCAAACCTTCATGCCCATGGCAATGACCTTAAGGGCCAGGTGACCTGCAGACTGCTGGGACACACCTGAGGTACCTGACACTGTTGAACTGGTTAAGGCCCAGGAACTGGCATTTCCGGCAAGTTCCCTGGAGACTCTCCCACTACTTGCCTGTGGACCACACTGAGAACCACAGGTCTCGAGGTCTAAATCTGCCGAAACACCTCATGAGTTCACACTGGCCACAGAGCCACCTTCCCGATTTAGGTGGTGTCTACTGCCGTGGTTTTTCGAGCTTACTTACCTTCTAGAGATGCTGGGAACATTCTGAGGAACACCCACACCCAAGCCCCGAACTGGGCCAATTAGAGAAGATTCTGCGGAGGCGCTGCCCAAGTGCAGCAATATTGTGAGGGATATGTTCCAAGACCCCCAGTGGATGCCTAAAACTTTAGTATCAAACTCTATTTGTACTACATTTTTCTTTAAATACACATCCATGATAAGGTTTAACTTATAAATGAGGTACCTGGAGCTAAGACGACAATTAAAATATACTATAATAAAAGCCATGGAATGTGGTCTCTCAAAATACGCTCTACTCATCCTTCTTGTGATATAACGACACAACACCTACATGACAATATTGTGACATGAAGGATACAGCCATTGTGACATAGCACTAGGCTACTACTGGCCTTCACTATGGACCCCCAAGAAGCCATTCCAGTTATGTGATGGGGTCTCATGTCTCTGGCTCCATCCCACCCAGGAGTGGACTGTCCCTTTGTCCACTGTATCCACACAGTACACACTACTTGTTTGCCACTTAGTAGCTTGTTTGTCAGATCAACTGTCATGGAATTGCAGTGTCCATATTTCAGTAATTCTTAGAATGATGTGTAATTTAAAACTTATGAATTGTTTATTTCTGGAATGTTCCATTTAGTATCTTTTGATGATGGCTGACCATGAATAACTGAAATTGTGCAAAGTGAAACAATGGGTAAGGGGTGGGGGGACTTTTGTAGTTTTAAAATTCTAAAGTGAATCAGCACTGAGACCTCTCAACTTAGAATATAGATCCATTAAAACAGTTCCCAAGCCCTGCGAGGGCCAAAACTCAGCTTCACAGACCTTCTTAGACCCAGGATGATGAGGACCAGATGTCTAGGGAATTGTTTAGACTTTCCACGGCTCCTCAAATCCAGCTAAAACTGAAGCTGTATCTATCTGAGGTTCTACTTGCCCTTCCCTTAGATAAAAGCAATAAAAACAAACAAACAAATAAAACCCAGAGACCTTTCTAAAAGGGCAACAACTGAAAAAAACCAGTAAGCCTCATTTAACAAATACTTATTGAACCTGGAATACCAGATAAAGAAGACAAAGAAATGATTCCTGTCCTAAAGATGTTTTGCATTAGTAGGGCTATTTTTGTGTAGATTTGAACACATTTGATTACCACTTGCTTATCTCTTTGATCCTTATAATCAAAACTGATTTTAATGAGGTCAAAACCTCTCTAAAATAGAAATGAAATGTGTCAAGAAGGGATCATTTGATGTCAGAAAACACAAACTCAGTCCAGCTGATTTGAATGCTGCAGGATTTCTGTAAAGATTCCCGTGTATCTCACCAGGGGGAGTACAGCGGGCCCCGCGGTGCAGGGAGGGGGTCTGGTCCTGTCTCAGAGACCGAACACTTTCCTGCTTTCCAGCCAGAGTCCTCTGCATCCTCTCTCTGTGGACCAGCATAGCTGTCCACTGAGTCATGCGGAAGAAAACGGAGTCAGCCTCAAGGATCATTCTCTGACACACAGCCACACCTGACAATCAGCCCGCTCAGTCTCTGAGTCCCGTCAAAGTCATCTGTCTACTGCGATGCCGTCTCTGGGCCGGTCTACCCCTCACCCGTGAGCTGTGGCCAGGAGAGTGACAAAGTGTGGGAACTGCTTCTGAAGAGGTAGCCCGGGTGGATTCTTTGGGAAAGGCCCAGAAGGGCTGCTAATCCTCTCATAGGGCCACAGAAGGGGAGATACCGCATTTCACACACTAACAATACAAATTGAACCAAGTACGGAGACACAGAATTAAAATAGGAAGAAAAAATAAAGACACCGTGCAACATGAAAACACAGAATGGGTGATTTTACATAATCCAGGGAGAGTAATTACCAAATAGCAATAATGTTCTTTAACTTGCTGAGGTTAATCACTAGCTAAGAGCAAACTTCCTAAATGTGTCTTGTCCTTTTAAAAATGTGTTTGTTTAAATTCAGTGTTAGGGTTTGCTCGTTAAATTTAATATTTGATACGCAAAAATATTTACATAGTTTCAGTTCACAACTACAAAAAAAAGCAAATTTAAAAGAATCTCGCATCTATCCTATGCCCTGCACCCCACTGCCACCATCCCCCACGACTATCATTTTTATTAGTTTCCGGTTTGTCCTGCCAGCCTCTTTTGTAAAAAGAGACAAATGCGTGCATATATTTTCATATCCCCTTTTTTCATTCACCAAAGACATTTTCAGAAAGTGACTGAATCTTATTTATTCCCCACAGAATTCCACGTTCTGAAAGTCAACAGACACCATTAGAAGGCAGGACTCACCAGCGCTCTGACCTGGACGTGGGCCCAGCGCTCCGCCCTGCGGGTGGCCAGAGCGTATTCAGCCCCGCCCGTGTGGACACGCCCAAGACGCTTCCGGTCTTCTGCTGCTGCAATCCTCCGTGCTTGTACCTGAACACATGTTGCTTCCTGTCTGTGGAGATGAGTCTCGAGGCGCAAACCTAAAAGAAGAGTTCGGGGGCATCGCCGAGTTCTGCTTGGTGGAGGCAGAGGGCAGGGACAGGGACAGTGACGTCTGGCATCTACCGGCTGCGTCTGAGAGTGAGTCTCAGCCCCAGCGATGGCCACCCTGCGGCACGCGTGCCGCAGCAGCTGCACGTAGCATGGAAAGCTCTAAAAGGTTCGCCCTCCCTGCCCGACAGCCTCAGGAACACTGTAAAATATCTGGATTTCTGCCAATTGGACAGGGCAAAATCGGTATTTTACAGTAATTGTAATCTTTATCACTTGTGAGTGGAGCTCATCTTCCCTATAGCCATATTTACCTGTTTAATTTTTTGAAATTTTGAGATACAGATTCACACGCGTTTGTAAGAAGTACAGCAATAGAGAGCAGAAGTCGTAGCTCAGTGAGAGAACACTCGCCAGGCATTCGGGAGGCCCTGGGCTCGGTCCCTGGCACCACGGACCAAAGAAATACGGCCATTTTGTGTACATTTCATGTGGTCCTCCTCCCCACGATAACATCTTGCAAAATCATAGTCTAATGTCACTGACATTGCTACAGTCGAGATGTAGAACAGTTGCTTCCCTTTCTTTGTATGGGGCATTTTTACATTAGTGGAAGACAAGATAAATGTATTACTCCTCCCACAATTGGCCAAAAATAAACAGGTAAATTTAAAAGACCCAATACGAATAGGATCTCTGCACTTAAGAACTAGAAAAGAAGGCCGGACATAGTAGCGCATACCTATAATCCCGTCACTTGGGAGGCTGAAGCAGGAGGATTGCTGTGAGTTCAGGGCCAGCTTGGGCTACATAAAGAGTTCAAGGCCAGCCTGAACTGCACAGGGAGGCCGTCTCAAAAAGCCAAAAAAAAAGAACTAGAAAAGAGTGGCACAGTAGTTAGTTGCCTGTCAGCTATGTCTGTTGTAGGGAAGAGCACCAGCCACCAAGCCTTTCACAGGAACCAGGTGATATGCCCCACCCAGCCTATGGTGGAATTCTGTGGGAACTTCTCTACTTTTTATGTCACCTGTCCAAAACTCTGGCCCATTTTCCTATCATGTTTCCAAGTCAGATAAAAAATATTTTTAGGACAAAGGGATTGGCCTTCACTGAAGTCCTTGGAAAGAAATTTTCCTTATTTGGTTGTGGACTAAACTGTGTCTTATTCACCCCCATACCCACAGAACCCAGCACTGTACTGTTAACATAGTAGGGACTTAGGAAATGCCAAAAAAAGAAGTTGGGATTGGAGAGTCTAGAGAACAGGTTGCTAGTTTCCTAGACCAGCTGAAAGACGGCAAGACCAGTATATCCCAAACAGCACTTACACCAGGAGCCTTCTACCTACATTTCTTTTTCGGGGACGGGGGGCTGGGGATCAAACTCAGGGCCTTGTGCTTGCAAGGCAAGCAGTCTAACAACTGAGCTAAATCCCCAGTCCTGCACCAAGATCAAGGGAAAAGCGAATAGCAAAAAGGAAACCTGAGTTACCCTCTTCTACCTGAACAAAAGCACTCTGAATTTCATGCGGACTGCAGGAAAATTAAAGGTCACCATTTTTCTGATTCCAACAAAAATGGTGTAAGAGAAGACAGGCGAGCAGATGGAGGGGCAGATGAGAGGGAAAAATGTGTCAAAGAACGTTAGAAAAAACCTTGGAAACTAGGTATGTATAAAAACTACCTCAGATGGCGGTTCTGTTCCAGAGGTAAATTAACACATTCCCTTGGATAAGCTAAACAGGTGGGTGGTTTCACCCAGTCTGGGACTCTTCTATCAAAATATTAAATGTCATCTAACGTACCTCTGTGGGAAGGCTGACTTCACTTCTCACGTTGGATGTTGTAAAATTAAATAAAAATGATGGGTTTCTTTTAAATATTTGTCTTTTAAATTTTAGCCTAGTAAGTGTTTTAATTTTAAAAATACATTGAATAAAAAAGAGCCTGGCTCTCTACTCAGATATTTGTAGATGAGTCAACAGATTTTATGATGGCCCTCTGTAGTTATAATTAAGACACTGATCCTAATTAACGAAACCCAACAGGTATGAGGTACATGTATTAATGGAATAGTAATTTGGAATGTGTGAACTTACTAGATTGCAAACCATACTCCTATAACGCTAGAAATGCAAAATGAGTTAGAGAATGCTACTCTTAGAGAGCTAGGTCTTTGGGAGAAAAGAAAACCCTATAATCAAATTCAGCAACAGAAGCCATGCTCTCAGAGGGGTTCTGCATGGTGAGGCGTAGGTGCGAGTGGTAACTTTTCTGTGGGTTGGCCAGGAAAGGCTTCCAGGGAGCGTACTAAGTGCTGTGCAGGAGGCCCTCTGGGGAAGAAGCAGAAAAGGTGGCATGCAAAGGCAAGAGCATCACACAGGGCCCCGGAGGCAGGCAGCAGGTGAAAGGTGGTGAGAGAATGAAACGGACAGACTGGGAGCAAGAGGCGAGTTGGCAGTCCCCAGAGAAGCAGGCAGAAGTCAGACCATCAAGGCCTGATGTGTGGAGCAGAAGCACTCGGACCTTATTCTTAGGGAATGGGAGCTACTGAAGGATTCTAAGTGAAGTAGTGCTTTAAAAGACAAAACTTTTAGTCAAGCATAGTGACACATGCCTGTAATTCCAGCACTCTCGGCGGCTGAAGCAGAAGAGCGACTTAGCGAGAACCGGTCTCAAAATAACAGACGTTTTCTTTTTAACAGGGGGTGGAATGGGATGTAGCTCCATATGAAAGCTCCAGTAGAGTGGTGGGGGGCAGAGAGACAGACAGACGAGACAGGGAGGAGACACACTCCACAATTTCTGTGGCAACCAGGAAGGTGGAATCAAAGAAAGAGCTCTGCATAAAAAAAAAAGACAAGAGGATCTGTGCAGTTTTCAAGGAAACAAAAGGCCAGATGGATTGGAGAAGCCAGGCAGAGTTCATGTGGACAGTACAGATGAAAGCGATCAGAGGAATGACTTCTGGATTTGTCCCTTGAGTTGCTAAGTGGATGGGAAAACAGGCAGACTAGGTTTTGAAGGGAAGGTTTTGGGTCTCTGTGAACAAACAGGTAGGGATGACTGATACACTGATACAGCGGGCCAGGAGCTAAGAAATCTGAGCTTGGGTGGGGGTGGGGGTGGGGGTGGTCCCTACAGCCAATGCAGTGACGTAAGGGAGGCCACCGGCTGCGTTTGGCTATGTGAATTTTGTTAAAACTCAGCAGTATGGTAAGCCCAGCTCCTCATTACTACCAATCACATTTCAATTGCTCAGGAGCCACCTGAGGGAACCGATTGCCCCCTCGGCCAGCAGAGTCGTGCAGCACGCCCATCACCCCATCACGGCCGCTCTACTGGATTGCTAGAAAGCACTGGTCAAAAGACAGCAAGTGGTGGGAAATGGGAAGAATGGAGAGAGAAGAAGACAGATCTTCCAAGGAAACTGAGGGTGGGGGAAAAGCCAAACTGAGAAGCCAAGGAAAGCAGCAGGCGCTCAGGCACACAGGGACATTTCATCTCTTCAGCTGCAACAGAGAGAGGCTCAGTTACTGGTACTTCCAGGCACCAAGTACAGTGAAGGCTGCTTTCCACGTTGTCTTCCCAAAGTCCTCAACCCTCTGAGGACATAGCCTCGTGGTTTCTATCCCTGAAATTGCAACTGTACATCTTTGCCAGGTTTACTGTTTACCTACCTACATATAATCACTTACTTTCCCAATAGTATCAAAGAATGCTCTATCATTCTTTAAATATGATCCAAGACAATTTGTGTATGAAAGCCTTTGAACGTAAAACCAAAAACTGTTCAGTGGGCCAAGCACTGTGCCGGTGTTCCACTGGGGTCAGTATATTTAACCATGTCGATGGCTCTCCAGTAGTCATGACTACCCCCACCCAGAGAGCAAGAACCTGAGGGCCACACCGCCTTAAAAATGTCCTAATGCTAGGGATTCCAGCACTCCATCTCAGGTCAGTCTTATTCCAAGTCTTTCCTTATAACCTCCACCGTCCACAGAGCCCTCCTAAAAGTTTACTGCACACTGGTGAGGCTCTTTGCAGAAGAGTCATTATTTCAAATACCCTTTTGAAGAATATGTTTACAGCTGAGAAATACATGCATGGAGAAAAGCCGCTGACAAAGATGCACAATAAACCAACACAGCATTAGTGAAACAGAAAAGCAGTGTTTGCAGAGGGCACATTTGCTGATATAGCGTTCTTCAGGGTCCCTGCTCCACCAGTGTCAAGTGCAGAAGACCTGAATGCCTCCAGGGGAGGGATGTCGGACACCTCACAAGCTCCTTCAGGACACTAAACTAATGAAACTGGGAAGATTATATTAGCAATTGAATTCCAGTACCTCAAAATATGTATAGGAATGTGTAAGAAAGATCTAAGTTTTATTTTTTAAACCATGTGCTGTATTTCAATATCGTTGAGTGATAAGTCATTTTTATCACTCCCCCAAGTACTTAAACCAAGAGCACGTTTCTTAAGACCAACCTTTTCTAAAGAAAATCACTTTGGTAAATATGTCCATATACATGTGTTTGAAGATAGCACCCCAATATATCTATATGGATCTTAAAGAGAGATAACTTGTGTCTTGAGAGAAACACATTAACATCAGGCAGGAACCTAGGGCAGACTAACCTAATTAAATTTTATGATTTTAAATGATTTAAGTGATTAAATGATTATGATTTAGTGATTGGCTTTATTTGTGATATACAGTGACAGTGTCTTTGTAGATCACACTTATGCATAAAAATTAATCATACTTAGAATTCATTATACAAACAATAAGTTGATCTCACAGTCTAGTCCCAAGGTATTTCAGAGATTTCACTGTCTGGCTTAAATATCTTCAAAACTACCCGACGTCTAAAAAACAAGCAAATTTGCCATAACACATCAACTTAGGTTTGTCAAGTTTTTGGGAGTAGAAAATTTATGCTAAAACTGAATTATTGAAATTCATCTTAACACAGTAGATTACGAATTGTATTAATGAAAAATATTTAAATATGACTGCATCTTTTTTGAGGTAAAAGTGCACTATGATCTCAAAATGTTATTTCAGCTATGGCGCCTCATGCTTATGCTGCAACTCTAAGGTCAATCAAGATTATCACCAGTAATTCAATTTGAAACATGAAAACAAACCCCCAGGTAACCCAAAAAGAGTTCCTGAGAGAAAATAATTACATCATCACACAGAATCGTTAGAACATTATATTTCATAAAAGACAATGATAAAAAAGTACAAACATTTCCATGAGAAGCACAAAGAAAAAAATGAGAGTACAAGAAATTACTAGCATTTATTTAAGTGCATTTATGTAGAAGCCTTTCTTACTAAAATAATCTTAAGTACACTTCCTCTTTCCGATAAACAACGCTATGACCATGTTAGTTCTCAGCCAGCATATTTGCAAATCCAAGACAATAAATTTAGAGGTCTATTAGTCTGAAAATCACATAAAGAACTGTAACAGAGACAAGCAAGGCCAAATAAAGTGGCATGAAATTTGCTTTCTCTTGTAGGAAGCATTGAAAACGAGAATACTATATTGGATAGTTCTCCATTTTGCGTTAAAATGGGTATCAGTTTCTTGGGTGAGAAAGGAATGTAAGTTTTTAACACATAATTTTATATTTATATAATATTGTAAATAAGGTTTTCCTATTGAATACCTTTTACACAAAATACAAAAAATTTAGATTTTTAAAAAATCCTCACTGAACTCTAGTTTTGGCAAAGAATTAAATGACTATCTTCACTGTGAATCAGACCCAATGTTACAACAAATGTGTGTACATTTTCCCTTTTCTTTTCTACAAGCAGGCTCTTTAATCATTACTTCTTTCTCAAATTGAAAGACACTAAGGTTCCCCGTGGTGCCACAGGGGACTTCCGGATCTACATCCACATAGATATAGTTGACTCTGAGACTAAGAAATACAACAGACACATTATCTATCAGAGGATGACTTTATGATTTCAGAAACATTTGAACTTCCTTGACTTGATTTGTTTAGAAATAATATTTTTAAATAGACATGCCCAGCATTGCACCTGATACAGGAGATGATCAATACATGTTCATTAATAAATCCACTAAATATACAATAAAGAAGATTGTTTACAGTTGCAATGTATTTGTTAATCTTTAGGGAACAGATTTATTGTCATACAATAAAGGTAACTGGGAAAAACAATGTCATTTACAGAAACATATAAACGTTACTGTTTATAGCCAAAACAATTTCAGGTCTGTACTTAAAACAAAACAAAACAAGAAAAACTGGTGAGGTGGTTGCTGGGGGATAACATACCATATTCAAAACTGCACAAAAGCAAAATACTTACATTCCACCCTTAAAATAATATTAATGTCAACTTTAACCTAAGAAAATAAGACAGATACCAGTAGTATCAAGTTCTCTTGAAACAGTAAAATGTATATCGAAATAAAAGATTCCAAATGTGGACAAATCCTGCATTAAAATGAAAAATCTATTTCTCCAATAAGACTCAGAAACAACATTAATTTTTCCCACAACTAAAATATTTAGGTATTATTGGGTTAATTATGTTCCCATGCTCCTAGTGTCTTGCTAGAGGTCAACAAATGCAAATAGTACCATTCTGCTTTCTTTCATCAAATTAAGAAACTATGTTGGCTGTGACAGACAAAATGAACAGATACACAAATTAAGGACAAATGTCTTAATTTTCAGAAGGTTTGATTTTTTTTTTTTACTATTTTGAATATCACCCCCCAAAAAGATAAATGTTTTGGAAATATTTCTAAGAAATAAATACAAAAAAAATTCTGTTTGGCATCATAAACTGAGGCTATCAGGTTTTTCAAAGTTTAAGAATTTAAATTATTTTTATAATTTGCTTTATGGTCATTTCTGTTACGAAAACTGCCACAAGAAATGACACTTGAAAATTAAACTTACAACCTGAGATAAATAACCATGTTTTTGTTTTAAATTAATAATCCACAGGCAGATTTTATCCAAACACTTCTCATGTACAGAATTCTACTATTCTTCATTGTTGAAGAGTCACTTTCTTTTGGTTTTACATTTGTGAAAATATTGTAAAATATTTTAAAGATCTTTCTAATTAACAATTTTCAAGCTAAGAATGTTGTTTGGTTTTGCCTCAGAAAATCTCATTCGATTTTAAGGTAAAAATACTTGTTATCAGGAAGGCCTGTTTTCAGAAGTATATAATAGTGCATTTAAATAAATGATAATGTATTTTAAGATAGTTCTATTAAATTATACTTTTAGTGAGGAAATTTTAATAGCATCAAAGATTTCTTGAAAGTGGAAAAAATATAATTTGAATTAAACTGCTGATATTAAAAGGGTTCCTTTCAAAAGTGAAATTCTATTAGTCTGAGAAGTAAACTTAAAATTTATCTTTATCTACTAAGCATTTATATTCATAAAAATAGAACTTTAATTTCTTATCTAACAGTATAATTCATTTGTGTAAGTACTACTGGGTTTTCCACAGCTCATTCTTTAAAAAAGAAAAAAAAAACTACCTAATTTTGTAATACAGATTTTTTTTTTTTTGGTTCTTCTGAACTGGAAATAAAAAAAGTGCTATATACTATGGATTAAAAAAAAAACACACACACACACATATAGTGTATAAACACACAACCTTGGGGACATTTTTAGAGGCACAAAATCCCTGACACACCAGAGGTACATGAAAGACACTGAACATAAAGAGGTCCTTTGTATTATGTCACATCACAACTCTTTAAGATTTCTTGGTAATACTCATGCAATATGCATAAAATATGGTTGTGATTTAGCAAAATCTGATGAGACTGCAAGCAAGGAAAAAAATAGGTAATCCTGGCCGGAAGAAAAGCCGTCTAAGTCCCTTCTTCTTTCCCTTTAAAGGCCTCAGAGAGCTGCGACTTCTTCCACATGAGGGCTGAAAGTCTAAAGCTGAAAACTAGTATAACAGTTTACTGTATTAGTTTCCTGTCAATTATTGACAGTTCCTTCATTTCACACAAGGGTTAACCTTTGTTTAGTGATATAAATTTACAGTGGTTCTTTTTTCCATGCAAATAAAAAATACCTATAAAAGTCCAATAAAGGCATAACCAATTACATGCAAAACTGTAACACATCTTATTTTTCAACAATTTGAACACGTTAATTTACATCACATATATACAAAATAGGTTTAAACGGAAATAAAAGCATTCTCTTGAATTAAATTATAGATTTTTGTATAAAAATTTTCTCTGTGTACGGATCCCTCTTAACTTCCGGTCTTAAGCAATGTCTTCCGGTTTCCACAGCGCTCCCTCCCAGGTGTGTCTCGAAGTAGAGAGGAGGAGTGGGAGAAAGGTGATTGAATTGAATCCCACACTGTAAACACGATGAGTGCTGGCTCTTCTTCGCAGTCAGGGCACTGAGACACACCCCCTCACCAATCGCCATTGCCAGTGCAGTCCAGTTTCCGGTCCAGCGAGGCGTCTACCTTCCCACCACAGCTACTTCTTTTAATAGTCTTCAATAGGCGCTAACTCTGGCATGAGGTTCACAGATATATTTGTATACAACCTATCAACCAGTATTTTTGGAGTGTATAATAAATTGTTCAACCCATCGATGTACTGACGTTCTTTAGAATACCTTAGTAATTTATACCTACAGTGTTAGACGGAAAAACAAAAAAGTTACAGAAAACAAGTTCAAAAAAGGAAAACTGATGCAAAATATGTTCTTTGTGGGACATCCTACAATTAGAACATTTAAAGCTCTTTACGATTTTACGTTCTTGTGCATAATAAAAAAAATCTCTAGATCATTAATTCCAAAATAGAACTTTTTCTAGTCAAAAAAATGCTACCTTAGAAAAATATAATTTTGGACTCTGGCAACTTAGCCTTAAGAAATAAAATGCATTATGTTTTATGTTAAGGAAACTTTTTTAAAAAAGTTTACTGGGTTCTTTAAATAGCATAAACATATATGTATGTATTTAAGACAAGCACAAAAATGTTTTCCTTCCATAAAGAAAATTCTCTTCAGCAGAGGTTTTTTTGGGTAGTGCAACCCATTTTTTTATTACGGCATGTTTATAGTACACAACAATTACACTCATTGTGGGGAACTGGTATAACATATAACATATCTTAATTCTTTTTATTTCCCCTTCTCCTCTCCCTCCATCTCTTGGTTCTCTTTCCATCTACAAAAGATCTACCTGCCCGTTTCCTAGTTCTGCCTTTTACTTCCTTGCCCACTCCTACCTCCCAAGCTTATGGTTAGAAACGGCTCACCTCGGCTTTCACAGCCCAGAGGTTTCTAGGAAGACGGTGCTAAGGCTGAGAGCAGGGTACAAGGTATTCTGAGCGCTCCACATACTAAACAGCTGTGAAAAGTCTTGGTACCTGAAAATGATGTTAAACTTACCGTCCTAAAAACTGGACTTCCCCTCGATGATGATGAGGAATAGACTTGTATTTCCCTAAATCTCCCTCTGGTCTGGTTACATTATATCCAGCATAGTGAACTCTACAATATAGCACAAAAATACGTAAATTGGATGGTGTGAGTTGAATTTCAAAATGCAAAAGGATGCGCTAATGTGTGTGCTGCCAATAATTTCAGAAGAAACTCTTCATGAAAGAAAGGGAGAGATGCAAATAGGATTTAAGAACTTTGAAAGTTTTCTATCCTTTCTTGACACAGATAAGCATAATTTCCTAACAGAAGTTTAGAAATTCTACTCTGAAGCGGTTTGCCTCTCCGCATACCTGTTCCACAGGTCATCGTCCTCTCCTCCCCAGCCCCAGAAGGCGTTCGGGAAGCCATTGATCTTTCTGAACTGCTCCACCGTCAGTCCACTCACGCCGCCAAAGAACTCTCTGTATGGAAGACTAAAAGAGAAAGCGGCACACAGAATTCCAGAAGTGAAGTTCTAACAGTTTGCCATATGAGGTCAAATTTTCAGTCTTCCGTGTGATTTGTAAAATATACCACTATTTTCTAAGTAAACAATGAGACTGATTAAATAGTATTCTGGAAATGTAAAGTAAAGCAAGAAACCAAACATCTTTATGCTCTAGTAAAACAAGTATGTGTGTATGCTAAATACAAAATAAAACACTTGTGGCAACTGAAATTTAATATTTAATATAGTCACTTTATAACACTCAAAGCCCAGTGTTCAAATATTGTATAATATTCTTGAAACAAATACAAACTTCATTAAATACATCACTAACTCAATGCAGGGCCTGGAGATTAGCTCAAGAGGTAGAGTGCTCGCCTAGCAAGCACAAGGCCCTGAGTTCGATCCCCAGCACCCCTCAAAATAACCCAATGCAATGTTAGATTTTGCTAAACTAATATTGTTTAACAACCAAATTTATTTATAAACACATTATTTATTAAAAAGAACAGGACAGGGGCTGGGGATTTAGCTCAGTGATTAGAGTGCTTGCCTTGCAAGCACAAGGCCCTGAGTTCGATCCCCGGCACCACAAAAAAAAAAAAAAAAAAATTTAAAAAAATAAAAAGAACAGGACAGATATAAATTAGAACAACCCTACAATTTTGAAATCACTAGCTACCTATTCTTATAATGCTTTTTGACTGTTTTATGCTTTTTTAAAAAAAGGTCTCACTATGTAGCCCAGGCTGGCCTTGAACTCAATCCTCCTGCCTCAGCCTCCCACTCTGAGTGTCAGGGATTGATTATAGGCATGTGCCACCATCTAAAATGATCTTATCTGTTTCTGTTACACTCACAAAACATTTGTGGATATTTACAAATATATTTATTTTTAATGTACTAGTATTTAGAGAAATAACCATATTTTTAAATTTGGGTTTTGTTTTTCTTACCCTTCCCTAACTTATATTCCAAGGAACTGGTAAAATAATATTTTTAAACTACATTTTTAATCATCTAAGTTAGTTTACATATGGGTCAGTCTCTTGATGTCAAGGTAGCACCCCTAAACTGTAGTGCCACACAGCACCATCAGAGAAAACATGACCACACACAACACCCCAAATCAAGGTGAGGGAAGTCTGGCTGGGCCCAGAGCTAAACTGTCTCAGAGAATGGTTGGGGGCAGATTTCCTGTTGCATCTGAAGGCTCAACTCATTTGCCGTGGGAAGAAGCTCTATTTGTCAGCTGGGATCTCGTGGGGCACACAGAACCAGAGAATGGCAGCTCCCACATCCAGCCCCAGGGCTGAAGGAGAAACAACTGTGCTCCTGCCAGGGGTAAGGTCAGCCCAAGACAGTAACTGTAACACTCACCCTAAGGACAACCCCGTCACCTCGTGAGACCCTGAAAGGCTCACGCTGGGACCTCAGAGTTCCAATGATAATGCTGATGGTTCCCGCAGGGCCAGAAAGACTCCTGGGCAGTGCTGCATTTCCCACATCACCTGGATTATTCATGCCCAGGCTAGTGCTTTAGCAAAACCCAACATCATCAGATAAACAGATATGAATAATGTGTGTGTGTGTGCTTACTGGCATGTATAAATCAGCAAGCATAATAATTTTATTTGCTGTTCTCCTTAAGTAGAAACAACCAATTGCACTATATACACACAATGGGAAAAGATCAGATAAAACAAAGGTACAAGGACAAAAACTGAGTAAAATCTTCTAGTGTTCATCTTGCACTGTCCAAAGCACCTAGCCTGGGGCCCGAGTCGTCTGGTCAGCAGGGACAGAGTGTGAACCCCAAGATGGGAAGCGGCACTCCAGCAGGTTCTGGACACACGGGAAGGCCACGCACGAGCAGCCCACAGAGGACCTGCTGCTGCTCGCCCGCAGCTATGCAGAGGGCAGCCCACTGTGCAGGCTCCCAAAACAGCCTGCTCCTCTGAGCACTAGGCCGAGTGGGGATGAGCATTTTGATTGTTAGTAATTGAAGTATACTAAGTTTGAATTCTTTGTTTACATAACCTTTAACCTTCACAGCATGTTTTAGTGAAAAATGAGTTATCCTGGATCTGCTCTGATTCCAGCAGAATGACCAAAGTCAAGTTTCCAGATGCACTAAGAACCGTTCCCGAACCTTGACGGCCTCCCCCAGTAACCCCAAACTTGGGAGTTCAGATAGAGGGGAAGAGGTAAAGGTTAGCTGAAGACTATAATGATCAGCCAAAAAAAAAAAAAAAAAGAAGACAGGAAAAGAAAGAAAAAGTATTCTATTTATTCTCCTTGTTTTGATGCCAATTCATCATTCGTGCCACCGAGACTCTGCACTGCTCTACTCTGCATGATGGACACCAGCCAGAACTGCGATGCAGACACCCCCCTGGGCCGGGCCACAGCGCTCTTTCCTCCACTTCTGTCAGGCAGTGAAGATGGGGATCCTCTTCCCAGGTTAGACCTGCATCCTTCGATGTCAAGTTAAGTGGCTCTCACACCTCTGACAACTTTACATTTAAGATCTCTCCAGTCAGAAAATAAAGATTGGTGTCTTATAATTAAGGAGCAGATCAAAAATAGAGCTCAGCAAGAAAATATACTGGAGAAGAAAGGGCATCAAGGCCCAGAGACACGAGCAGAGGGACTGAAGGCAGAAGGACCCAGCCTGGGCTCCACACCCACAGCTCGGGCAGGTGTGACGCCCAGAGCATTGCTCCACATGGCCTCTCTGTTTCAGCGCAGAGGGAACCATCAGAGGTACACGCAGATCAGCGAGTCCTACAAGTGTAAGGAACTCAATTTAAATCTCCATCGCCTGACTACGGAAACCAGGCTGTTTTCCACATACCACACTCAAACCTCTGTGTATAGAAGGGCTCAGATGGATGACAAGTCACTCTATGCTCTGGCTCCCGGGGAAGGCCTCCTGGGAGGGGTCCCTGGGAGGGCAGGCTGGAGGCAGACAATATTCTTTAGGCTTCTGAGCTCTCTAGATTTTGGCCCTCAATGCTGCTACACCATTTCAATGCTGCAACTATACAAGTATATCATGTGATATCAGAAATAGTGCACACTTACATATACATGTATTTATCCAACTTTGCTGCAAAGTGACGTGGCATTTCTCCACATCCATAGTAGTTCCGGTCATTTTCAGGGAGATGATCCACATCGTGGAAGATCACACAGTCCCAGACACTGTCCTTCATGGCTTCTTTGAAGCCCACATTGAAGAGCATCGCACGGTTAAAAGGTTGTGTGCCAGTCTTCAGCAAATATAAAAAAAGAAGTGTCAGACCTTGTCATGACTTTCTCCTACATTGTTCTAATTGGTCGAATCACGGTCAAATAACAAAAATGACATCCAAATCAAATGGACAGGTCACAGCCATACGTCAGCATCTTCAGACACAGGGCATCGCTGTAACAGTGGGGATGTATTCTGAGCAATGCGCCATTAGGTGAGTCTATCATTCTGCAAATATCTGGAGTGTGCTTACACAAATTAAGACAGCCATGCTAGCACTAGGTGATGTAAGCCCAGGGAACAACTGCTGTCCATGCAGTCTGAGGCTGACTGAAATGACAGTACAAAGAGCATAGCTGTACAGTGTTAATTTTACATTATTTTATACTTTGATAACACAGAAGAAAACCAGACAACTGCTATTATCTAGCCCACTAATATCTTGCCACATTTCATATAATAATGCAATTTATATTTCTGCTTTACTTCAATGTATCAGGCCACAGATTATTTATGATAAGAAAAAAATAAAAACAGTAAAAATATTACACTAAAATAATGCAATTAAAATAATAAACACTTTATTTTTTAGTGACATTTTTCCAGATGCTTTCAAGACCTAGGCAGGAAGCTGAAAGTGACAAACTGTGTGTGTCCCTTCTCTTACACAACGTCAAGGAGGTCTAACTGTGCATTATTAATGCTTATAATAAGGACCAAAACAGTCTTGGGGACAAAAATAATTGGACCTTCCTACACAAACCCAGCTTCCTTTATTAAGAAAAATGTACTAAAGCACACAGGCAAGTGTTTCTATTATTATTATTCTTGCTATTGCAAAAGCAAGAGCATTTTCATGGAAAAACTATACACAAAACCCAACTTCCTATACTGCATCATTTTCCTTTATTTAGTAGTGAAAATATATTAAGGTGCACTGGCAATAAAAAAAAGTTTTATTCCTCATCTAAAGAAAATAAAAGGGCATTTAACCAATGCCTTAGCAACATTTTTCAAAATAATTCCCAAAATATATATAAAAAAGGATGATGACAGAAGTGGACGAGACACAGTGCAGTCATCACTAGAATGCTGCCTCATGAGGGAGAAGTTATACGTCTTCAGTCCTGGGTCCTGCACTAATACGAGGTCACAAATCACTTTACTTTGTATAGCTTTTTGGACAAACTCCATTAAGGTTTTGTTCGTTTTGTTTTGAAGACCGGGTCTTGCTACATAGTCTAAGTCACCCCTAGATTCACGGCAATCCTCATGTCTCAGCCTTCCAAGTGCCCGTTTAAGGAACTGACATTTGTTTTCATTAAATGTGGACATAATACTTAAAAGCTCATTAATAAGGGCAAGAAGTTCCATGTCTAATCCATCTCCATCAGTCAAGCCAAGAATGATACATTTCAACTTCCTTAGCTGTTTATTCTGATATTTTTCTCCGTATATTAAGGTAGTGAGAGTTCTGATATTTTTTTCTTCATTAACATCAGACACTGTCTACTGCTTTCTCACCAAGGAGATGGAAGAGTTAAACCACCGCCAAACCACTGCCCCTTCCTCCAGTCTCCCAATATATAACTTTTCAAATCAGTAGAGTTTATATTACTAGAACAACATAAGTATTTCTTCAGTAATAAAAGAATTGTTTTGTCAAACTCAGATCAACTGTAGTTTTCCATATCACTATTTGTACAAAAGGCCCAATATACGTACACCTATTAATAATCAAATCTCTATCCATTCCTTCTCCACCTCCCCAGCTCTGCCAGACCGTGTGTGTGTGTGTGTGTGTGTGTGTGTATACATTTAGTCAAAGAATGACTGAAAATGTCACTACCCTCACAGGTGAACTGGAATTTTCACAGGTAGAAGATTCTAGGTTGAAAATGACTCTTCCCTAGACTTTGAAAGGCATATGGCACAATCTCCTAGCTATCAGCACTGCTAACAAAGTTCATGCACTTAGGACTCATAATGTGCTTCACAACTGATCTGTACCATTAACCATATGAATCTAAAGATTCCTATCTAAAGATTCATGTCTTCGTTTCTGGGAAATTTTCTTATTTTTTTCCTTCAGTCACTTCCTCCCACACCCTGTTAGTTTCTTCTGGTACAGCCTTTTCAGAATTCTAATTAGTAAGTGTATTAATTACCTACTGACAACTAATCACAGCAAAAGCTAGCGGCTTAAAACTAAAGCAGTGGGCTGGAGTGTAGCTTCGTAGCAGAGGCCTGACAAGCCTGAGGTCCTGCGTTCCATCCCAGCACCAGGCATTAATCACGCCGACCATTTCCACACGGATGGAATTCCAGGAGCAGAGCAGAGCGCCTCATCTCTGCCCCAGTGTTCCAGGGCTCAGCAGGAATGCTGGAAGGCCCGCAGTGCAGGACACACTACCCGGGCGCTGCCTGAGTGCCCATGCCGCACAGCAGCTGGCACACCCAAGAGCGAGCTGGGCCAAGGCAGTGAGGCTGCCGCAGCGAAGTCCTTCAGGCCCCAGCCTCACAAGTCACATAACATCCCCAGGAGATTCACCCCTGCTCCTTCCGTGCCACCGTGGAGGATGACAGTACTCTTATTCTATCCTCATTTTCTGATATTTTGGTTCTGTTACAGGTTATTTTATCAGCCAGCTCTGCTGAAGTTTTCGGTTGTCATAGCTTCATTTTCAATAATCCTCACATTCTACCACTGTTCTTCCATTATGATGTCCTATTTGTTTCACAGATTATCTTTCCTTCTGTGGACTCTCTCCCTGACCCCCCATTTAAAGGGTTGCCTCTGTTCTCTCAGTGTCTCTACTTTCCACTTCCACTTGGTTTCATCTCCCTAGCAGAAGTGTCCTTCAAACACTGGGGATCCTTGGCTGCTGCTCACGTTGTGAATAAGACACTACATACAAAGTTAAAGGAATCTCCACACAAGTAGGCAAGAATTGCTTCAAACCACTTGACTCGCATCTACCCACATGCTCCCCAAACCAAACCAAACAACAAAAGTTTCATGCCCCTCACTCCAGTGTCCCAGAAACAGCAATGCTCTTCCTTATTCAAGGCAAAATCCCTGGTATCATGTTTGACCGTTCTCCATTGCTTACACAGCACATCCAATTCAGCAGCAAATAATAACCAGTTTTTTAAACCAAATACACCCCAAACCCAACCACAGCTCAATCCTTCCTCCACTACCACAGAAGCCCCAGTAATCCTCATGGATGAATGCAAAAGCTTTCTCCCTCTCACCTTATTTCAGCCCTGTCCCACCTATAGCTTATTCCCTACACAGCACCCAGGGGCACTTTTTGAACATCTGTTAGGTTATGTCACCTCTCGACTCAAACCCTTCAGAGCCTCTGACATCACACAAGATAACTCGAATCCTCACCCTGGCCTGTCTAGTTCCTCACTGCCTGCTTCTCACACACCTCTCTGGTTTCCTCCCCGCACTCTCCTCCATTCAATGCTCTAGTGGCCCTGACCTCTCTGCTCACACCACACACCACTCCTCCCACACTGCAGGTTGCAGCCCCCATCGGCGAGGCTGCTCCTCTGTGCCGTGCAGGATGCTCTGCGCTGCACTCCTCAGAGACGCCCTGCTCAATGCTCGGCAGAAGAGCCTCTGCCTGCTCTCGATGCTCCTCAGTGCTACTCTCGGCCCGGAGCACTGACAGCCACACTGACACTGATTGACTCCTTCCTTCCTAGAGCAGAGCGGTTCTTAGCACTGCGGTCACAGCAGTACACCTGCCCTTCAGTGAATAAGGAAAGTGGGCCACAGGGAGCTGACAAAGTGATGAGCTGGCTTTTTTCTCTAGGGAACTCTAAATATTAAATCCTGGCACTAATCCACTTCTCTAATGAAGTAGCCATGCAGGTCCTACCACAGCTGAAGGGGTACAGGGATTCCTACCTGACTGCGGGCCTCAACAAACCAAACAGGGGAAAGGCCTGAGGTTCCCTGGGGTCAGCATGCAGGCTTACTTAATTCCCTGCCTCTGTGCCCCACAACACGGCTGGGTCAGTAGTCAGGAGATTCTCCTGGCTTTCTCTAGAGGATGAACTTGTTATTTGTACAGGATACAACAGAGGAATCACCTGACAACACAAAGACGGGGGATCTGTTCTGTAATCAAACTTCCAAGGTCTCCCTACCACAACCCAGGAGTTGGGCCTCTTCTCTGCTGTAGTCAAGGGCCAAGATAGCCCAGGGGAGGTCCCTGCCTGGATACTCATGCCCTCCGCACATAGGTCCAATATCCTCTGCTCTACTAGGCAGCAGTCCACTCCAACGCTCAGTCTCATCTCTCTGTCCTTATGATTTAGTAACCGGAAGAGACTTTTTTCTTTTACGTCATTTTTGAAGTCTGCAAAGCAGAAGAGCTGAACCCAGATATACTCTTCTATGTTTGACTAGGATTTTTTTGAGTAGCTCTTTACTTGCTCCACTCTTCTGCTAGGAACCCATCCAGCAGAAAACAGAAAAGGTACACTTCCATTTCATATGTGGTGAAGATGTTTCCAGCTCACAACCACACACTATCAAATACACGACACCAAATTAGTATCAATCAAGGCTGAGATTCAGACTTAAGAGGTTTGAAGGTAAAAATGTAGATTTTTAGCTGTTTTGTAAAAAAAAAAAGTCTTCATCACATACACAAAATAACTCAATGGTGCTGAACTCTCAGGAGAATGTGCCTTTAAAATCACGTGAACAGACATCTCATCTCCCAGAACATTATGGAAGACCTAAATCTGAAAAACAGAAAGTAGCAGTTGGTAATACTGACCTAGAATTTTACAAATATGGCCTTCAGGAAAGTAGCTAAAATATTTGACCTGTATTCAGATAAAAAAAAGGTCAATTTGTACAGTACAGATTGTTATGTAAGTACACAGGCATGACAGACATTATATGCACAGAGAACAAAACCTAAAGGGTGTTTCACATACACAGACATATGTTATATCAAATAGCAATTATTTCTGGGGCAGAAAAGCTAAGGGAAAAAATAGAACAGATGCAGAATAAACCACAATGAAGAAAAAACTGGATCTACTGTAGGAATAAAAATCTGAGTAACTGCTACCAAAAATAAAAAGTAGAATTTCATAATACAAGCTTACATCACTTTGTCTATTATGTATTTTATTATTTATCTATTGCAAAATAGAAACATACATCCCAGCAGCTTTTTTGTAAAAACTGACAAGCAGGTTCAATGTAACAGAGAGACCAGAAATAGATGCATATATAAAAGAAGTATATAATGTTTATTTATTTATAAGATATATATTCATTAATCATATGTATGCTAACTCATTTTCAATAAAGGTGCTAATTAGGAAAAGATAAATATTTTTGATAAATGGTGATAGAATAAATAGCCATAAGCAAAAACATAAGGCTCTATCCCTACTCAATATCACAAATAAAGATTAACTAAAAATAGATTAGTCTATGAACTTCAGGACAAAAACATTAAGAAAATCTTAAAGAACAATTAATTACACACAAAAAAATCATGTTATAAAATATCAATAAATTGGCTTCATTAAAATTAAAAACTTTGACTTTTCAAGACATGGACAGAAAAATAATGGGCAAACCACAGATTGAAGGTTAATGTTTGTAAAAGTTACATCTTAACAAAAGATTAATATCTACAAAACTGATCTCTTAAAATTCAGTAAGAAGAAAATGGCATTAAAAATAGGTAAGAGATCTGAACAGAAACTTTCCATGTAAAATACATAGAAAAAAGTTTTCAAAAAGATGATCAACATCATTAGTCATGAAGAAAATACAAATCAAAACTGCAGTAAGAAACAACTACAGACCTTCTAAACATACCAAGTGCTGATAATTGCATGACTCAATCAGAACAGGCGCATTGATACGAAATCCCTACATACACAGGAAGTGACAATGGTGTAACTGTTATAAGCTGGCACAAAGACCGGGTCTTCAAGTGTTTTCATACTGTTCTTAGGTTTCTGAAACATCACTTTATCCAGGTTTACAAAGAATGCAGATAACTAACTTGTTCCATTACACTTAAAACTCACAGGCTTTAAACCAAAACACAAATTACAAAAGTCAGAGTCACTTCATTTCTATTAAAAGAATTATGATTTATTCAGGTTTGATAGTATCTATTTAAAACAAACAGAATGAACTTTTTTGGTTTTGCCAATATTTGTTCTTTCTACTCTATTCCTGGCTGTTTCTCTTCCTAGTTTCTTTTGTTCACTGAAAAGAAAGTTTAAAAAAAAAAATGCAAAGTTTTGTCCTTTTGCTTATTCTTTGAAAGACAGAATCTTATGACTTGCACTCTGAGTAACATTTTGGCCACTCTTTTTCAATCATAATACATAGTAATATTAACCACTGTTATTCTGTAATTATTTTGTTATGAAATTTTATTTTTTCATAAAAGAAGAGTGTTTTTTATGTCTTCTTCATTAATACTTTCTTGTAATACATTAAATTTAAAGAAAGAATCACAGAATCTCAGATTTGGAAGAGATCTTGGTCCCAACACAGTTTAATCCTCTATGTAACATAGGGTTTGTTTGAACCTCCAATCCAGACTTATGTAGCCCACAAAATTATCTTTCAAAATTGATGGAGAAATAAGACACTTCAATGAAAAAGAACACGTGAAGAAATTCATGACCACCAAACCAGCACTCAAAAAAGTTCTGAAAGCTATTCCAGAAAAACACAACAAAGAAAACAATCCCCAAAATCCCAAAAGAATGAATCCACAAGGCAAGGTGAGCAATTAAATAGAAGCGAAAGAAATGGAATCAAGAACAGGAAAATAATATGATGACAAGGACAAGTTGATACCTATCAGTTATAACCATTAATGCAAATGGTCTCAATTCACCAATCAAAAGAAACAGATCGGCAGAATGAATCAATAAATAAGATCCAACAAGGCACTGCATACAGAACACATTTAACTCAAAAAGAAATTCACAGACTGAAAGTCAAATGATGGAAAATAATACTCCCGCAATAAGAACCTGGAAAAAAGCAGGGGCATTTGCAGACAAAGTGGATTTCAAGTCAAGACTGACCAGAAGATACAAAAAAGGGGACAACATACTTGCTAAGAGAACAATCCAAGAAGAAAAGATAACAATTATAAACATATGTGCACCAAATACCAGCATATCCAACTACAGTACATAAACACTAATGGATATGAAAAATCATATAAGCACTAATACGATTGTAATGAGGGACCTCAATACCCCACTGTCACAAATAGATCAAACTAGACAAAAAAAAAAAATCAACAAGGAAATATCAGAGCTGAACCAAATCTTGCAACAAATGGACTTAGTACATATCTACGCAGTGTTCCACTGAACAACAACAGAATATATTTTCTTAGCAGCACACAGGACTTTCTCCAAAATAGATCATATACTAACTAATAGAACATGCTTAAATAAATGCAAAGGAAGTGAAATTATCCCATGCATATTATCAGATCATAGTGCAATGAAATTGGAAATCAATGGCAAAAGAAACCACAAAAACTAAATAAATGCATGGACATTAAAGAACACCCTTCTGAATAATGGATGGGTTATAGATGAAATTAAAGAAAAAATTAGACAGTTTCTACAATTAAATGATAATGCCAATACAACATACCGGAATCTATGGGACATAATGTAAGCAGTGCTATGAGGGAAATTCATAGCATTGAATTCCCACATCAGGAAAACAGAACAAGCTCAAATAAACAACCTAACGTCGAACCTTAAACTTCTAGAAAAAGAAGAGCAAGTTAAACCCAAAGCATGTATGAGGAAGGAAACTGTAAAGATCAGAACAGAAATTAATGGAATTGAAACTAAGAAAATAATACAATGAGTCAACGAATTGAAGAGTTGGTTCTCTGAAAGATTAAATAGACAAATCGTTAATCAACCTTATCAAAGAAGGAAAGAAAAGACCCAAATGCAATTAGGAATGAAAAGGGTGAAATCACAACGGATTCTGCAGAAATCCAGAAGATAGTCAATACCTACTTTGAGAACTTGTACTCTAATAAGATGGAAAATTTAGAAGAAATGGATAGATTCATAGACACATACAAATTACCAAAGCTGAATCGAGAAGATATAAAAATTCTAAATAGTCCAATATCAGTTAATGAATTTGAAGAAATAATTAAAAAATTACCAACCTAGAAAAGCACAAGTCTTGATGGATTCACTGCTAAATTCTACAAGAAATTTACAGAAGATCTAATGCCAGTACTCCTCAAACTCTTTAGTGAAATTCAAAGGGAAGCAATACTCCCAGTCATTCCTGGAAGCAAGTACTATCCTGATACCAAAACCAGAGAAGGCTCTAACCAAAAAAGAGAACTAAAGGCTAATCCTCTTAATAAACATAGATGCAAAAATCCTCATTAAGATACTGGCAAACAGAATGCAGGAAATCATCTAGAACATTTTATACACTGTAACCAAGCAGGACTCATCCCAGGGATGCAAGGATGGTTCAACATACAGAAATCCATAAATGTAATACACCACATTAACAGACCCAAAGACAAAAACCATATGATCATCTCAATAGACACAGAAAAACATTTAACAAAGCAAAACACACATTCACGATAAAAATGCTACAGAGAATCAGAATATAAGGTCTTTATCTCAATCGGATAAAAGTCATCTATGACAAACCAACAGTCAACATCATAGTAAATGGTTAAAAACTGAAAGCTTTCACTCTAAAATCAAGAAAAAGACAAGGATGTTCACTCTCACCACTCCAATATAATTCTAGAAACATTAGCCAGAGCAATTACAAGACAAAGAAATAAAAGGAATACAGACAGGAAAGAAAGAAGATAAATTATCATCATTTGCAGATGACATAACACACTACCTAGTAAAGATCCAAAAAATTCCACCAAAAGACGCCTAGAATTAATAACCAAATTTGGTAGTGAAGCAGGAGACAAAGTTAACACTCAAAAATCTATAGCATTCCTGTACACAAGTAACAAATTCACTGAGACAGAAATTAGAGAAACAACACCTTGCACAATAGCATCAAGAAAAATGAAATATTTAGGAATCAATCTAATGAAGGAAGTAAAAGACTTTGCATTGAAAACTACAGTACTCTGAAAAAGGAGATTGAAGAGGATATCAGAAAATGAAAGATATCCCCCATTCTTGGATAGGCAGAACCAATACAGTGAAAAGAACCATACTTCCAAAACTTATGTAGATTTAATGCAACCCCAATCAAAATACCAATAGCATACTTCACAGAACTAGAGAAAACAGTCCTACAATTCATTTGGAACCAGAAGAGACCTAGAAGAACAAAAGCAATTCTGGGCAACAGGGGCAAAGCAGAGGGCTTCACAATCCCCGATTTGAAGTTATACTACAAAGCTATGGTGATAAAAACATCATGGGACTGGCAAAAACAAAACAAACCAGGTCCAAGGATCAATGGAATAGGACAGAAGATGCAGAAACAATTCCAAACATACTCAGCTACCTTATCTTTGACAAAGGAGCCAAACACCCTCACTGGAAGAAAGACAGCCTCTTTAATAAATGGTGCTGGGAAAACTGGCTTTCCACATGTCAAAGATTAAACCTAGACCCAGATCTCTCAACATGGACTAAAATCAAAATGTATCAAAGATCTAAATACAAAAACAAACAATCTGCTGTACTACAGAATAGGTAAAACTCTTGAAGACATAGGTGCAGGCAAAGACTTTGTGAACGAAACCCTGATTGCATAAGAAATATTAGAAAGAATCAAAACTGGGATCACATGAAATTAAAAAGCTTTTGCACAGCAAAGAAACCATCAGCAGAGTGAAGAGACAACCCATAGAATAGGAAAAAAATTTTACCAGCGATTCCTCAAGGGACTAATATTTAGAATATATAAAGAATTCAAAATAGTATGTACTAATAAAAAATTAAAAGAAAAAATAAAGAGAATAAGAAAAAACATGCAGTCGTTTTGACCTGTCAGTTCATTTGATGCATATTTACTTATCAGTTATTGAGCTGGGTCTACACCCTGGAAATGCCAGTGTTCATTACTAATGTCAGGCAATGCAAGGCTAGCAAACTATGTACATGTGGCTAAACAGAAACACTCAAGGTTACTCCAGCAAGAAAGATGACTTTGAAAATAAAAACCTAAAAACAGGACAGCAAATATTCACTGTCATTTCACTTTTTTTTTTTAAGTATTACCACCTGGCTCTCATTCAGGTGCCCCTAAGTACCTAATACATTAATCCTAAAGTAATTATCAGGGTTAAACAGTAACTACTTTAGAGTAAAAGAAATCCTCAATAAAGAATTATCTAATGCTTTGCTGTTGAAAACTACCACCACCAACAAAACCTTATCCTTCACTTTCTATGCTTAAATTCATCCATCAGAAATGGAAATGCTCCTTTAAAATTAAATACTATGACTATATCTGAGGTGATTCTAGAATGCTTCAGTATATTTTAGAATAGGACTTTTGCATTTCTCTCCGCCATGCACCACTTTGAGTCCAGATGGCAGTACACGAGGCTAAATGTTTCCAAGCAGCCTACATTACAAAATAAGTAATTTCTCACTTATACGAAACTTTATAGAGGTTTTCAAGAATAAACAAAAATTATAATCCTAACAAAAGCATAAAATGGAACGAGTCAAAGGAGTATTACATCCTGTATCACTTATATAATTACTAAAAATCTAAATTTGATAATCCAATGTTTTGAGTGTTATTAAAATGTATCAAAGCTACCATAAAGTCGAACATGATTGTCAACTCATTTGACCAAATTACAATTATTATTAGAAAATTATTAAAAGAAAAAATACAGGCTTAATCTAAAATATAATTTTATTCAACTATAAAACCAATAGTTACCTGATTAATCTTAACACTTTTAGTCAAATCATATTTAAGAGTTTCAATTCTGTAATATTTAATGACCATTTAGAAAAGTATTCTCACCTGTTCAATGACATAAAAGGCAAATTCCAGCCGCTGTTTCTGAAGCATAGGAATCAGGTGCAAGAAAAAAATTGGAAGATGTTCATGGCGATTACGGAAAGGAATGAGAACTGCCACCTTTAAAACAAAACAGTCACATTTATAAATAAATATGGCAGCAAATTCTAGTGGTAAAAATAAAAACTGATTCTTGGAAACTTCTGATGGCTTTAGCATCATCTTCTTACGAATTTTTTCACTAAAGACACAACAGCAAGTGCAGAGAGACATGGCCTTTGCCTACATGTGAAATTAGGGGAGGTGCTGAAGGTAGGTGTAAGGATTATAGTCTTTGTCCTACAAATAACACAAGAAATCACTGAAAGATACTAAAAGAGTGATAAATCACATTGCAAACACTACCATGGTGGCTGCATAAAGAGCATACCGGAGAAGACCAAAAACGAACTTAGGGAGCCACTGTAGGAAATGAATGCAACAGTTGGGGCAGAAGTAATGGCAGGTGGAACTAAGGTAAAGGCAGAGAGTAGAGAGGCACAGGAATTTTCAAAATAGGAAAGAGGTAAGTTAACAGAATTTGGCTATAGACTGAATGTGAGGAGTGAGGAACAGAGATGTGGCAAGAATAACTTTTAGGTTTTAAAATTTATGATAAATAACAACTTTGTTACGTGAAAAATGTCAGGCACAGACACACCAATACCCCATGTTCTCGTGCATATGCAGAGGTTAAAAAAGTTGATCTCAAAGAAGAAGAAAGTAAAATAGTGATGACTAAAGCCCAGAAAAGGCAGCAGGAAGGAGAGACAGAGGTTGGCTAATAGGTAACAAAATACAGTATCTAAAAGGACTAAATTCTAGTGTGCTGTAGTTGGTGACTATCGTTGGTGACTATCGTTGACAACAACCTATTGTATATTTTACAATGTTCTGGAAGAAAAGAGTTCAAAGTTTATAAACACTAACAAATGCTAAAGGCAGAAAGAGATAAGATGCTAATTACCCTGACTTGATCATTATGCACTGCACAGATGTACTGGATTATCACACTGTACCCCATAAATAGGTACAATTACTATGTGTCAATTAAAAGGAAAAAAGGAAAACAAACAACTTTTCGGATTTTAAATTGAATTGAAAAGTGGTTCCACTTGAATATCTATTATCCTCATATGGCTTATCTGGCCTGGAGATATTTTCCAGAAACACAGTAACAGAAACCAAAGTCTTCATTATGAAGTTTCAGCCACAGCCTCCTAAAGCAATTCACTCACATTTATTACAGTGAGATACACATTAAATGTGATATTATTTAATGTTTCATTGAATCAAAATGTACAATTAAGTTTTTGATACATTTTGTAAATTTATCTCAGTGGTTATGTCAAATTGTTAAGCTTAACAAAAGCATCATACAAACAATACAGTAAACAAAGAAGTTTGTCCTTTATAAACCAAAGAAATTCATGCTCATCCCAAAAGCAAAAGAAAACAACATGCATATGGAAATGAAAAGAGTTTCTCAGTACAGTATTTTCTTCTAACATGGAATAAAAGGGAGGCGGGGCTGAATGATCACCTAGCATGTGCCTCATCGCCTTACTGTGTCCTAACAAGGGCCTCAGTTCAACTCCAGCGTTGTCAAGGAAAAAAATTACTAGAACACAAGACTAAACAACACTGTCTTTATAAACTGTGTTAGCACAATATGGGAATAAGTGAGTAATTATCAACCATTGCTTTCTTAAATTCTCTACTTCCTGGAGTCAAACTTTGTCATATAAATTAAGTCTCCTAAAAATAAATTAAATAAATAAATAAGGTCTCCTTACAATTCAGATTTTGCTCTTGAAAAAGCTAAAGTGTTTTCTAAGTTATTTTTCTTAGTAATTTCTGCGCTAACCTGGCTTTATTATAATTGTGAACTTTTTAATAAAATTTGAAATTTAAGTGAAACTATATCTAAAATACTTCTGTACTCTAGGTACTGAATTTTTAAATCCAATTTAAACTGTTTATTACAAGATTATGTAAGAATACTAACTCTATGATTAAAAAACCAATACCAAATAAAATACCAAATAAAAAATTGATACCAAAGAAATTTTACTAGTGAACGAATAAATGTAAATAATTGAGAATACAGATGAATTTGGCTTCACTGTATTTGTAAAATCAGGATACACCATTAGATATTTTAAAAAATAGTAACATTAGGGCTGCAGGTATGACTCAGTGACAGAGTACTTAGCATGTGCATTATACTTGAGGGAAGAAACTACCAAATGGCTGTGAGGTCCATATCAAAGATTATATTAATTCAATACAGTTAAGCTAACTGATGAGTTGAAGATACAAGGGTAACCAAAGGCAAAGTAGTAATCCTTAGTACAGTAAGCTCTTCGGTGAAGCATTTAAAATACTGAGCAGTGTTTTTTAACCTTAGAAAGAAAATAAGAATATTATAAAAGGAAGAAATTACCAATATCTTGGCAAATTCAAATAAGCTAAACTGATGTTTTAATAGCAAATAAATGCTCAAACTTTAATGAGATGCGATGAATGACTGTCAATGATATGCCTAAAGTAAAGGATGTTTTATTGAAATAAAGCTAGGTAATATCTTAAAAATTAACTTCCCACGCCCCTTATGGCTGTAGAAAGCCATTCTCAACAGTTCATAATTTACTGTCTAGAAAAAGAAGACCTCCAAACGGCCTTCTCCCATCACTTGTGTTGAGGCTAAATGGTCCCACTTAAGGACATTCTTTCTTCTGTGTGTTCGACCTGCTGTGCAAGCCGCTCTCCTGTTGACTCACCTCTGCAGGAGATGAAGAATGTCCAGTCATGGCTTCTGAAAGAGCAAAGCATCATATTTCCGAACCCTTCCTTCTCTCGTTCAAGCAAAATCATCCCATTCGGTTTGCTTCCACTTTAAAACCACTAAACTTACTGAATTTATACTCCTATTTTTTTCTTTGCTTATTTTTTCCTCAATGTGCTATTAGAAGATGAGAAGACAATCAAGAAAAATGTTTACCATGTAAATCTCCCCCATCAAGTTTTTGTCTCACTTTCAAACTTTAAGCACCACACCAGCTATGTGTCCCTAAATGACACGACTTTTAGATTTGGTTAGATTAAAGCCTATCTAACTACTGGCACTGGGCTGGACTTTGGGAAGTGGAAGCTAGCACATCTGCATTCTCTAATTGTTCCTAATTTTAGGAACAATTAAAACTGGAGACACTCAATAGAAAATGCAGGTTCTTGTTCCCTCCCAAGATAAGAACCCAGAATGTATGAGCACTATGTTCAGGAATCCACATTTTTATAAAACACCTCAAGCAGGCCTGACATGGGTGGCCGGGATCCACCTCTGAAGGCCCACAGATTAAAAGTGTAACTCCAGGCCTCCGAGCAAGTTATGAAGCTGAGCAGCCCCCTGGCTCTTTACTCTGGTAGATGTCAGACCAGTTGCTCAGGTCTTCCACCCAAATCATGAATAGAAAGGCAATGGCAAAGCAAACACATCATGTTTAATTACCTGAAAAGCATCACCATCTTCCCCTTCCAACCTCCCCTCTAGAAACAAACTTGTCTTCACAAAATGTCTAACCTGTGCGGAAATCCTCCAGAAATCTGCATTAAAAGGAATACCCAGGATTTGCTGATATCACTAGTTTTGGCAGATCACAGTTATAATTAAATGACTATCAATTAACTTCGTTAAAAAAAAAGAGCCTCAAATATTAAGAATCAAGTTAACAGCAGATGTTTAACATAAATCTAGTTATTTCTTTCCCTCTTTCTCAAATCTATTCCGATATTAGAATGGAACATTATTAAAATATAAACAGGAAGGAAGGTGGAAGGGAAGGAATTATTTAATTAAATATGGCAAGTACTGCTCACCTTTGAAGGGTTTCTAAAATTCCTCTCATACCTTTAGTAGTTTCATAGTTTAGGACTAAAGACTGTATTTAGAGAAAGGTTTGCAAAAAGTCAAAATAAAGGCTGGGGATTTAGCTCAGTGGTTAGAGTGCTTGCCTAGCAAGCACAAGGCCCTGATCTCGATCCCCAGTACCCCAAACAAAAACAAAAACAAAAACTTAAGATCCATCTGCTATAATATTGACTTCAGGAAAAAGGACAAGAATACTTGCTTTCCTGTCCCAAATTATGCTGCTAATATGATACACAGCACACATCCACAGAGTACATTGTAGATCACATTTACATCGCCACATCCACCTCCCTGCGACCTCAATCTTTGTGACTGAGTTCATCTTCCACTAGCATTCAACATACACATTCATCACTCAAGTAATAAAATAAATTGTGTAGGACATTTTTAAAAAGTGAAAGTGCATGTAAATTGAGCCATATTTCATACAGATACAAATGCAAGGAAATTCAATGAAGAAATATGAAAAGATCCATTTATTAAATAAACGAGCTGGGAAACAGCATAAGGCAATTATACAATAGAATATTTTGCTAAAACTTGTACTGAAATTTATTTAAGCAGCTTCATAACTTGTCTGAAGCAATAAGAAAGCTGAATGTTTATTTAATCACTTGTAACACGGCCAAAAAGGCATTTATTAGTCTCATAAAGTCAATTCAACAAAATTGTGTTTAGTGCTTACCTTACACAAAACAGTATGTTCTGCATCAGGGATGCAGGCATTGATTATACACAACCCCAAACACAAAGAGGTCAAGGTCAGTGAAGTCAGAAAACCTCTTCCACGAGTTCAACATCATACAATTCTCCTTCCAACCAGGGATTTTTTGGAGGTACTAACATACAAACATTTTTTTCATGTTTTTAAAAGAGATTCAGAAAACTGCTTTCAGATTAAGGTTACTTCATAATCCTTTAGAACATAACATTTGATTCAATCACAGTACCATTTCTTACTCAAACATGAACACATACTTATTAATCAATTTCATAGTACTGACAGTAACTCAGTTTAAACAAGTTTTCAAGATTTTTAGAGAAGAGGCAGACCTACCTCCATAGTTTTTCAAACATTAAATACAATTCTGACATATTGAAAAATCAAAAGCCTGAAACACAGGTGCAGAGCACTCATCTTCCTCTCAAGCCTAATCCTCGAGGATTAGGATTAGGATTGCTGCCTTTGAGAAACACAGCTCGACGAGCCCAATGCCAGCCCCAGCTGAAAACCAGGATACTGACAGCTCCCCACCGTGAATCCTCACAGCTCCAGGGATCCGTGGGGCTCTACCTGCAGGCAGTGGCAGTTACCAGAGACCCCTGCAGGAGGCAGAGGACCCACAGCCTCTTTTCCAAACAGAACAGAGCCAAAAAGAAATCTGCTTTATTTTGTATATGCAAGGGTACACTCAGTATTCATAGCACTACTAAGTCACACCAGAACTGTAAATAACAAATACGAAAATTTTGACATCCTAAATTTACCAAATTTTAATGGTACTTCACTATGTACTTTGAATCAAGCACTGTTTTTCTCAAATGCACAGCCAGAGTCACATTACTTATGAAAAAAACTGCCTCACCTTCCATCTGGGTTTACAGTCTTTAGGCCTCCAGTGACCTCCTGGCTCAATATCTAAATCCTTGGAGAAGAGCTGATGCACTTCATCAAAACTGACTTCACTTACATTGACATTGAGGAATCCCCCTATAAGTCAAAAATGTGAAGAATTGTTTTAATATTATGTGCCTCAAAGATGTATAAAGGACAAGCAACTTTCAGTAGGGTGATGGCATAGAGTAGTTGCCAAGACACGAGAGTTTATTCTTGCCATCACCACACATTATTAATATTTTTCACTTTTACATAATAATTATGGTCACTCTACTACATTTGACAAATTGTTTACATTGTTTAAATCTGCCAAAGAAAAATCAAATTCTTTAACCTATTGCTTTTTGGTAACATACTAGATATTTAACCTTTTGGGGGAAAATGTTTACATGTCATTATAACGTAGCATATCATGTCAATTTAACAATCAACTCAAGCATATTAAAACTATTTTTAGCTTCAACTCTTTCCACATAGGGGATATGATGTCACAGTATACAAGAGTTAAACGAGGAGTCAAACTGACTTGGAGCTGAATCCTAACTTCTGTCGGGGAGGCCATTCAACCCCGCTCTGCCCCAGCTTTTTCTTCTGTAAGAGTACAGTACAGTAACACCTGCCTCCCACGGTGGCTGCATCCATCAGATGGAATACAGTCAGCCCCTATATCTGCAGGTTCCCTAGCCACAGATTCAACCAACCTCAGATCGAAAATGTTCAGTGGGGGAAAAGAAAGAACTGCACCTGAACTAATCATGTACAGATTTTTTTCTTGTCATTATTCCCTAATAGTACAATCCAGGTGTGGTGGCTTACGCCTGTAATTCTAGCACTTGGGAGGCAGAGCAGGAGGACTGCTCTGAGTTCAAAACCAGCCTGGGCTACACACTGAGATCAAGGCCAGCCTGAACTACACAGCAAGACCCGGTCTCAAAAAACCAAAAAACAAAACAAAACAATACAGCACGACAATTATTTACTTAGCATTTATGCAGTATTAGGTATTACACATAATGTATAATTTAAAGTATACAGGAAGATTGTGTAGATTATATGCAAACACTAAGACTATTTTATATAAGGGAATTTGAGCATCCACGGATTTTGTTATCCTGGCAGGGGAGGACCCTGAAACCAATCCCCACACAGTGAAGGAGGGCCGCAGTTTGTGCAAAGGATCAAGCACAGCGCTGGGCACTAAGAATACTCAATAAATAGAAGCTACTATTACTGTTACTCGCTGACATTTCTTTTTCTTTTCTTTTTTCGTACTGGGGATTGAGCCTAGGGCCTCAAGCATGCTAAGCATGTGCTCTACTATTCAGCTAAATCCCCATATACTGCATTACTTAGGAGGAAATTTGTAAATGCAAATTCCACACATTCATTTTGAGCACCTACCATGTACCAAGCCCCTTAGTATACAAAACTGAAAAACTAGGGGCTTCTAAGATGGTCCTAGTCTAATAGGCACACATTCTCCAAACTTGAAAGCACCGTATGTATTACTGAAGGTAGTTTACCAATAGTTTCCCTAATATGTACCTTTGCAATGGAATGAATCGTGGACAGAAAATCACTTCCCTGGCCCAGTCGAAAATGAAATTAAGAGTCTGGGAGCCCTCATATCTTCATGCACCCATTAAAATAGCCACATGATCACTAAGGTACCTCCGAGGCAGTGCTGTCTTCGGTGTTCCCAGTGAAGGCAAACAGGATGAGCCCACAGGCCACCTCTTAGCAGCTGACTAACCTGTCACTGCTAACACCTGAATAGGTACTTCACAAACTGCTCTGCAACACCCTCCAGCCACATTCTTCCTTCTAACCTCCGCATCTCGTAAAATATAAACCTGAAAGTGTTGAGGTTTCCCATGTCAAGTTTTCTAAGCCTTTTATGGCCATTATTTTTTACACAGAAAATACTCAGTTCCCCTCCAGAGGGTCCCTTTTTCCCCGTGCTACTCTGTATTCTACAAAGTTTTCACAATGGCCTCTTCCCATCTCATTTCATTCTGCCCAGGCACAACCCTCTATAACTACACTCAGTTCTGAGGTGCGCTGGGGAGCATTTTCAGATGCAAATACCTACGTTTCCCTGAGTAAACAAGGGAAAAAACTAGAAAGACTGCAATCTTTTAATGCCTGCCTGTTAAACTAACAAATTTATGGTCCTTTATAACCAAATACCCACACGTTCATGTGACCAGACATACAAACTAATTTTAAAAAGGTCAAAATGACCTAACAGTATGAGAGACCTATGAAATTAGAAAGGCTTAGCTGTATGATTGATCAGTCAATGTAAGTGCAGAAAAGCTAGCGCTGTAAACAAATAAAATTCACACAAATAAATATGATATATTTAATAGTATGCATGATTGCTAAAAATTACAGCAATTAGACTAAATAATAAGCAATTCATGTAAGTAACTCAAGCTGGTATTCTTCTTTACGCAGTGTTAAACTAAATTTTTTGTCTTTTCTCCAGCTTTATTGCTTCAATAGCTATAATCATCATTATCATCAGGAGTTTTGTCCATTATCATTTGCAGTTTAATTTTCACCTGCAATGCATATGCGCCACCAAATAAAGAAACAGCCCTTTTATCTTTCTGTTCAATGGAGAGGACTTCCTGTGTCCCTCACTATCCCTGATGCCCAAGTGACCCTCAGCTTACCTTCCTCTTGGCTGCTCACCCACCCACGTCCCTCAGTCTCCGACCAGCTTTCCTATGTGCTCACTGCTCTTTGCTCTGAAATCCTAATGACTTGCCAGCTAAAGGCCGAAGATGACCCCAAGGCCTGAGTTTGTCTTTCGGTGATAACAGCAGCATCCCACTGGGAAGAGGGGGAAGAAAACAGGCTTCCTATTCCCAGGACGGGCCCTGCCACCACTACGAGCAGTGAAAATGTGATCAGAGGGTGCCCCGACAAACGAACACTAACTACTGGGGCGAGCTGGTGTCAGAGAAAAGAGCGTGCATGGAAGGGAGGGAACAGAGTATGACAGACGAAGGGGACCAGGAAGACACAGTGAGCAGATGAGCTAGCGGTGATTCACTTCCCCAGCTATCTTCACTGGAAGGTCTCCTGTGGAGGTCCCAATGTGGCCAGAGGATGCAGGTCCCCAACCAAGGCCACTTTCACCTATTTTTACCTCCTCAGTGTCCCCTTTAGTTTCACTCAAGTGTTCCAGGGCTTTAACAAAGCATTTGAAAGTAGCCCATTATAAATGAAGCCAGGAGAGCACACAACCTCTTCCCTGGAGAAGACAGCCGCCGGTGGCCAGCCAGCCCCTTGAGTTCATGGGGAGACTGCGGGCACAAGCTTGCTGAGCCTCACTCTCTGCCTATGCTAAATCCCAGACCTGCCACGAGGTGCAAAGTTCTTTCTTTCCCCACTTGGAGAGTTAAAGGTCAAAGACCAAATACAATGAGTGAAATACACTTATTCACTAATCAATCAGCAAACAAATGGAAACACTGTACCTGAGTAAACTGAATTTCACATCTGGAAGCCTGGGCTGGGGTCACAAAGGAAAGAAAGGAGAACATAGGGCCTGGAGACAGGGGAGGCTGCCGATAACCTGGAGGGTAAAGGTAATAAGGAGGGTCCTGGCTGAAGTAAGCCACCTGTCGGTCTGGCAGCCAAGTCTGCATGCCTAAAACTATGTTGTTCCATGAGAGAGCAATGTCAGCGCACCACTGCTTACACAGCAACATTTACCATGATTTCCTTACAATGAACTTGCAAGACAGACAACAATGCCTCCCACTTCAGGAGCCTGTCAGGTAGGCCTGGGCCCAGAGGACAAGCTTACTGTGGTGTGGATTACAATGTATCACAGGACATGACTCAGGGTTTTTTTCTTACTAAAATGTAACTGTTAAAATGACAAGTATTCAATACATGTGAATTACCTATTCTGCTTACATTCTTCTTACATTTCAGGTAAGAGTCAATGCAAGCAGATAATCTACAGACAGTTCTTTTCTCTACAAATCAGTAGCTTTCAGTGACTTCTTCACTCAACCGGGAGCCTCTGTTTTTTGGTACCAAAAGTCTAATTCTGGATCCTTTGGCCTTCGTCACTTCCCCTCAGGGTTTTAAACATGCACAGCCCAAAGCTCTGATGACTGTGTGAAAGCCCTGAACTGTGCCTAGAAATATCCCTTCAGATAAATGCCTCTCCAAAGTCAGAAAGGAATTTTTACACTACGATGGCACGTTCCTTACCCTCCTCCCCCGCACTGCATTCTGAGCATTCCGCTGAGGCTGAACAATTGAGCCATCCTGTCCTCAGTCACCTACTGTCCCCTCTGAAGCCAAAACCAGACATGGCCTATTTCAAATGCTTTACTTAAGCATCTCAGTTTCTAGAATTTGACAACCTCTGTTTAAAAAATGATTTCTTATTCAACTATTCCTGAAGTGACCCAAATCGAGCATTCTAGACATAAGACAGAGTGGTTTTTAGTCACACACTCCACAAGTCAGCTGCAGTGCCTGGCCCAGGAAAACAAAAGAATGAGCAGGGACAGCAAACATGGCTGTGTCCATTCCTGTCTCACCCCTTTCTCCTCCTATCTTCATCTCCACTCCCTGGCTCCATCAGGGGCTAAAATGTGTCTTTAAATGTCTGTGCAGAAGGTGTGTCATGTGTAGATGCCCCCAAACTGCCCCCAAACTGCCCAAGCTCTTGTCTCCCCATCTGCTGACAGTGTACCGTTCTCACACCCACTTTCCTCCCTGGCTGAGGCTCTCCTAGATGACTAGCTGTATCCTCCAGCTAAGTCTCTGCTCCCAGCTCTGCCTCATAATGCACCCAACGGACCTTGGTCCACTCCAGGGGCTCACAGACTTCATGAGACTCCTTCAAATTGTTTTTCTACTCTGATTTATTGATAAACTCACAACCTCCCTCAAAGTCATAATCTACAACCATTTATGTTTATATTTCCTTACTTTGCTCATGTTTTAGCATGCTGACTTAAATTCATACCCTACAATGAGTACACTAAACATACTTCTTTCTTGTTCCCCCAAAACCACTATAAATTAGAATTTCTGTCAAGAAAATGTAGTTCTCAACTACTTCTCCTGCCTTTTCAAATGTGTCTTCTGGAACCATTCAACTGCCAAGAAATTTCCATTTATTGTACATACCTCAATACTATTTCTAAACTACCACACCCCCTCAGTTCTTCATTTTAAGAAAACAGAACCTTTCCACTCAAACTGTGCTAAGTAAAAGATGCTCAGGTTCCCAGGTCTATAATCTTGAAACCGGGCATAAGAGAAAGCATTTGCCAACTCATACCCAAGCTTTACAAATCA
>PVJO010004577.1:64837-108215 GCA_004026905.1 Hystrix cristata | reverse complement strand
GCAGCTGGATTTATCTACTGTAGTGACCTTTTATTCTTCTTTATAATAGTACCTTTTTCTAATTCTAAGACCTGCCCTTCATTATAAAGTTTAGTGCCATTTAGAATTTGCCCAGCTAAATTCAGGATGTACAAAATTGTCAGAGGACAACTGATGAATCGTTTGGTGAATTCCTATTTTTTTGGTGATATTATTTGCCCAATCTCCCTCCCTCCCCAGTATTGGGGATAGAACCCAGGGGGCACTAAGCTATATCCCCAGCACTATTTTGAATTAGTGTTTCACTAAATTGCCCAGGCTGGCCTCGACCTTGCAATTGTCCTGCTGCCTTGGCCGCCCAAGTAGCTCGGATTACAGGGGTGCACCACCATGCCCGGCCCAGTTTGCCTCACTTTAACCAGAAGAGAGATGAGTTTATTGCAGAGGTGTCATTCACTGAAAACTACAGTGTGAACATGCAGATTTATAAGTGTATTGTATTTATAACTTGCTGATTTACTACAAATAGTATGAAGAGGGGTTAAGTAAGGAAGGATATCTGTGCTCGACTGCAGAGAAATTTAAGGAAATTCTTAAACTTCAATATACAGTACTACCCTTTTAAAAAAAATACATGGTATCTTGTATTTCATTTGCAAAATGATGCTCTATTTTGTTTAGCTCATGAAAAGATTACAGATAAATTAAAAGATCCTGGGACATTCGAAAGCTAGGAAAGAACAAGACTAAAACCCAGAAGAGAATTGAAGTGTAAGAGATGTGTGCATGCCTGATACTCTTAAACTGCTAATTATACAAGAGAAACTAGTCATTTCCCACAAAAAGTAAGAATGCAAGTGGACATTATAGACTAAAGAACAGATTTCTGAAACCATGGTATAAAGGTCTAAAACAAGTACTCACTTCAAGTCTAAGCATAGGAAACTGCCACATTGCTGGTCTCCAAAAAGGTCTTATACACTTACACAGGCTGACCTATTAAAGTCAGCAGCTCACAGATACCCCATATGTAACCTGATTATCACTGATAGCCAAGCAGAAAACCAAGCTTCAGAATGCAATCACCTGAATATAGCTTAACAATAGATATTAGAAAAATGTTTACTAGGTGTTTCTAGTATTTCTTCAGATAGTGTCACGTGTACATTTGAAAAAGAGACTGGCAACAACATCAAAAGTATACTCAATAGGCCATACTCTATTCAACCGACCCTGAGAGATGTAAATGGATGCCCCACTGCAGCTCTCATTAAACAGCCACATTTCTCCAAATATCTCCATCTGGAGATAAAGGATAAGCTGAGAAGTGCTTAAACTATTACCTCTCCCTTCAGGACTTTTGATACTTGTTTTACCCAATCTGGAACAGCATGAATAACTAGAGATATGGTTTATAACCTAGATGAACTCCTAAATATGGCTGGGGAGAAGTCATTTAAATGAAGAACAAGCTTTTAGTCGGGGAAAACCTTTGAAATGCAGATTGTCACTAAGCCAAGGTATTTAGTTTCTTTCTTTCTTTTTTAAAAAATAAGGACATGGCCTTCCAGTGATACAATTCCTCATTATTTTAAAAGAAGTATCCTTTATGGTATAATTTCCAAAACAGTTGACAAGGAATTATCCAGACTAGTTTAATGTATAAACCAAGTAATTCCATACACTCTTCCTACTTTGTCCGTATTCTTCATTTGTGAATTAGCAACAAGACTCAATTGGTGAACACACACCAATGGTTTATGATGAGCAATAGTTAAAAGAACTGTGCAATAATAATTCTAAAGGGAAATTAATTCATTACAGTTCATGAACATTTACATAATCCTATACACTCATGTTGAATGAAATATGCCCATTAATAACCTAAGACATTTTTGGATAATTTTTATTATTGTAATTTTTTTTTTTTTGAGATAGACCAGTCTCACTATGCAGTCCAGGTTGGTCTTGTACTCACTATGTAGCCCAGACTTGCCTGGACACATGGCAACTCTCCTTCCTCAGCCTCCTGAGTGCTGGGATTACAGGGGTGCGCCACCATGCCTGGCATTTTTGGACTTTTTCTTTTTTTTTTTTCTTTTTAAGACAGTTCACTGTATATCTTAGACTCACCTTGAACTCACTAGGTACCCCAGGATGGCCATGAACTCGCAGAGATCCTCCTGCCTCAACCTTCTGAGTGCTGGGATTACTACGCCAGGCTAGGATAGTTTTAAAAGTACAAAAACTATTTACTATGTATCTTCCCAATTTGCCCAATCCTAAAGATCACACCCTTCACATGCCACCTACCTAGAATCTCATTCAATTGGTTTAGTGCAGAATCTAAACATCAGCATTTGTTTCATTTTGTTTTGTTTTAAAACAGGGTCTCACTATGTACTCCAGGTTGGCCTTAAACTACATAGCCCAGGCTGGCCTCAGACTTGTGGCAATCCTCCTGCCAGCCTCCCGAGTGCTGGGATTACAGGAGTGCACCACTATGCCCAGCTTAACATCAGCATTTTAAAATGACATTAAGGTGCAGCCAGGGTTGAGAGCTACTGTCCTAGATTTACCAAATGTAAAATAGGATAGGGGCTCAGGAATGTGTGGTCATCAAGTGATTTGGATTTAACTAACATGGATATGGTCAACAGTATTTTAGCTTGGTAAGGAGAGTGATCTGGAACTAATAAGACAATGAAATTGAACTACAAATAGGACGCAAAGTCATTACAAGTAAAACTACGATGTAGCAATCAGTGAAAATATATTAACAGCTCTATTCAATCCTAAAATGCATAGGGAATCACATAAAACTGAACAGCCAATTCTGAGGGGTGGGGCAAGAGTTGCAGGCACTATATACTTACTGATTTAAAAATCATATTACAAAGCTATAAAAATCAAAACAGTATGGTATTGGCATAAAAACAGACAAAGACCAATGGCTCCTTTGGCTAGAACCCACAAATAAATCCAAACATATAAACAATTTTTTTTTTTTCTTTTTTGGTGCCGGGGATTGAACTCTGGGCCTTGTGCTTGCTAGGCAAGCACTTTAACCACTGAGCTAAATCCCCAGCCCCAAATCCAAACATATATAGCTCACTATTTTTTGACAACAAAGGGCACCAAGAAGACACAACAGAAAAAAAGAAATTCTGCTGGGAAAATTGGATTTCCACACATAAAAGAATGAAACTGGACCCTTATTTCATTTACATCACACACAAAAACCAACTCAAAATGGATGAAAGACCTAAATGTAAGAGCTGAAACCATAAAGCATCTTAAAAGAGAACATAGAAGAGCCTGGTATGGTGGCTCATGCTGTAACCCCAGCATTTGGGAGGCCGAAGCAGGAGGATCGCTGCAAATTCAAGGGCAGCCGGGGCTACATAGTGAATTCAAGGGCAGCCTGAACTACATAGCAAGACCTTGTCTCAAAAACCAAAAAGAAAACCTAGGAAAAAAGTTCCTTCACATTGGTCTTCACAATGGTTTCTTCTTGACTACCACACCAAAAGCTTAGGTTACAAAAGCAAAGATAACTGAAACTACATCAAATTAAAAAGTTTTGCATAGTAAAGGAAACAATCAACAAAATAAAAAAGCACCTCACAGACTGGAAAAAGGATTTGCAAGCCATGTATCATATAAGAGGCTAATGCCCAAGATTTATAAAGAACTTCTACAACTCAATAGTGATAATATATGTAACTAGATTAAAAAATGCAAAAAAGACCAGGTGTGGTGGTGGTGGCATGTACCTGTAGTCCCAGATACTTGGGATGCTGAGGCAAGAGGATCTCAAGTTCAAGGTCAGCCTGGGCAATTTACTGAGTCTCTATCTCCAAATGAAATTTACAAAGGGCTGGGGACTTAGCTCAGTGGTTAGAGTGCTTGCCTAGCAAGTGCAAGGTCCTGAGTTCAATTCTCAGCACCAAAAAGAAAAAAGAAAAAAAAAAAAAGGGTGGGGGGCTGGGGATGTAGCACAGTGGTAGAGTGCTTGCCTTGAATGTACAAGTACTGCGGGTGGTCCCCACAAAGACTTTGAACAGAAATTTCTCCAAAGATAACATAAAAATGGCCTACACATACATGAAAAGGTGCTTAACATCACTAATCATCAAGGAAATGCAAATCAAAACCATTGTAATATACTACTTCACACCTTCTTGGACAGCAATTATCAAAAAGACAAGAGACAACTTGTTAGCAAGATTGTGAAGGGAACTCCTCTATGCTGTTGGTAGGAATGTAGATTGGTGCAAACACTACAGAGGTTCCTAAAGAAAAACAAAACAAAACAAAACAAAAAACAAAACAGAACTGTCATATCACCCAGACATCCCTCTTCTGGGTATACTGTATACCTGAGGAAAATAAAATCTCCATCTTGTAAAGACAGCTGCATTCCCATGCCCACTGCAGCATTATGCACAACACCAAAGGTATAGAAACAACCAAGGTATCATCAACAGAGCAATAAATAAAGAAATGAGTATGTACACACGAAGTATTAACAGCTTTAAAAGAGGAGCTCCTGCTATTTGCACATCACAGATGGACTTGAAGGATATTATGCTAAATGAAACAAACCAGACACAGAAAAATCCCACATGATCTTGCTGGGCATGGTGGCGCATGCCTGTAATCCTAGCTTGCAGGAAGCTGAGGAAGGAGGATCGACGTGACTTTGAGGCCCACCTGAATTGCATAGCGAGACCCTGTCTTAAAAAACAAAACAAAACAAAAAACAACAAAAATTGCATTATCTCATATGTGGGATCTACTGAACTATTTCTTTGCAACAAGAATTACCTGGAAATCTATGAAAAACAGACCCAAATGTTTAATGAGTCTTAATTCTCTAAGATATGAGTGTTACATATATCAACAGATTTCCTTCTCTTCTAGTCAGAAAGTTTACAATAAAAACAACTAGACAATATCAAACACTACCCATGTATGTTTTAAATCTAGACTGACAGCAATGCCATCACAATACTTTTATTCGTTTCAAAGCCCCATAAAGAGCGACTGAGTGTGGTGGTATACATGACAGTAATCTCAGCACTGTAGGCAAGGAGACCACAAGTTCGGGCCTAAAAGTCAGACAATTTAAAAAAACCTTGTCTCAAAATAAAAATGGAAAAAGACTAGGGATGTAGCTCAATGTGAAGGCCCTAGGTTCAATCCCCAGTAGCCCCCAAACAGACACACACACAAAAAGTGATTAATTGCTCTAGTAGCTGTCAGTACTCAAATCTCTCGTATGAAAATCTTTTATATTCTTTAAGAATACTCATAACAAACCATAGCTAAGTCCACAGGTCATAAGAGGAACTGCAATCTGTCCCCGAAGGTTTCAATACAAAATAATTTAGTCAGTGGGCTGTGGCTATAGCTCAGTGGTAAAGCACTTGCCTAGCCTGTGTGAGGCCCCAGGTCTGATCCCCAGCACTACAAAACAAAAACAAAAACAAAACGTGCAAACAAAATAATTAAGTCAACATGATTGAAAATATTTTCTGAGCCAGACAGGTAGTGGTACACATATATAATCCCACTACTCTGGGAGGCTAAGGTAGGATGGGCTGCAAGTTTAAATTCAGCCTGGGAAATTTAGCAACATCTTGTTTCAAAATAAAAAATAAAAAGGGCCGAGGATTTAGCTCATTGTGAAGGCTCTGGGTTTAATTCCCAGTAACATAATAAACACATACACACAAAAATATAAAAACAAAATTATTGTCTGGCCAGCATACCCTCTTTAATAATTACGTATAATCAATGTTTGAGGTGGGGCTAGACAACAAGGTGTTCAGATTCTTTTACCCAAAAACTATGTTCATTTGAGTACTTGTCTAGTTTCTTTTCTCCCCACACTTTCTACTCTTTGCTCTCTCCTGAGTTATAAAGTTTATTTAAAAAGGAAATCATCCCAGATCCTTTACCTCTAGCACCCAATGCTTACTTGGAAGTATGGTATGTAAGGTATTTTAAGTCATGACATTCACAAATATTAACTAGAATTCTCATAAGCTATTAGACTGATATTATAGTACTTTGAACGCTAGTAAGTATATACCACAAAGGCATTAAAAACCTACTATAAAAAATCTACTATGAATATTACACTATGAAAAATACAAATTACATGGATATGGTCCCTGCCTTAGCTGACTTTTTAACATAGGTAAGAACTGTAACAGGACACCAAAAAAGAAGACGCGCTACAGACAAGGACAAGCCAGAGTAAGAAGAAAGAAATCAAGGATACAAGAATACTGAGGGTAGAGTTTCTGCAAAACAGTATATACTTTTGGAAGTATGTTATGATAAAGATAGGCATTTGTAACCTTTAGGCTCAGGGTGCCTTTAAATCTATCAGAAAATTTGCCTAAGTATACAACTGATGGCTGTTTACACCATTATGTGTCAAGTGTTCAACGGGGAGCAGGGGTACACACCTGAATCCCAGCTACGTCAAGGTTGAGGCTAAGCTGGGAAATTTAGAGACCTTGTGTCTCAAATCAAAAACAAAAATCAAAAAAAGTGTTCAAGTTTCAGTGGATTAAAAATTAAAGTCTATTTTTACCACTAACCTAAGAAATTCAAAGATACATTAATTGAAATTGTATTTAAGAAAGGCAATCAAAGTTCAAACTATCACTTCTGTGGTAGAAATTCCTGACACGCTGTACTGCTAGGAAAAAAATTCAAGTGAAAAAAATATATATTTCAGTATCTGCTTTGGGCCATGACTGTAGATTTAGCACAGAGAAGCTAATCACAAATCTGTGATACCATTTCTGACTCTTCGAACAGTCCACAAGCTAGATCTGTCCCTGAAGACAGGCAAACAGACCCGGTTTCAAGTCCCCCTCTGGAATTCATTCATGTCAAGTCAGTTCCCTTCTCTTGAGTTTTATTATCTCTCTGTGCATATGTGTGTGCACACTAGGGACTGAAACACAGCCCTGCATGTCCAAAGTATGCACTGCACCACTGAGGCACAACACCAGCCAAACTGCTCATCTTTAAAATGTAGATGATACTGCAAAGTACTTCAATAATTACATAAGAACTGTTATGATTCACACATATTATCACTAATTAGTTACTTAATGTGGGGTAAATTCTACCTGTATGCCACATCTAATGCTATAAAGTTCCACTTTATGGCCAAAGAAATTCAAAGACAGGAGTTAAGAAATTTGCTCAGGCTGAGAGACAATTTTTGCCCACGTTACTTCAAAGTCTATGCTCTGAAAGCACATGATTATAGTAGATGACCCAAAGCAGATTTTAAATAAATCTTTAAAAAGTCAGTGAAAGAGAATTTTCTAAATATTTCAACACAAGTACTATGTACAAAGGGCTAGGTTTTTGGGGCTGGGCTTAGTTAAGAGGCTTTTAAAAACACATTCAAGAAGTCGTGCATGGTAGTCCATGCCTGTAATCCCAGCACTCACTAGGCTGAGGCAGGAGGATCACCACAAGTGCAAAGCCAGTCTGCGCAACACAGTGAATTCAAGGCTAGCCTGAACTACATAGGGACACTCTGTTCAAAAGAAATTTAGGGGCTGGGGATTTAGCTCAGTGGTTAGAGCGCTTGCCTTGCAAGCGCAAGGCCCTGAGTTCAATCCCCAGCACCAAAAAAAAAAAAAAAAAAAAAAAGAAATTTAAACATTGGACAAAATATGCAAATATATATAACACATATATTAACATTGAAAGCATGAATAAGATCATTCTTTTCAAAATTATGGAACTTAAGAGAAAGGTATAACATAGAAAGGTGGGCTGAGGTACAGTTCAGTGGTACAGCAGTTGCTTGAGGCCCTGGCTTTACTCTCTAGCACTGTGAAACAAACAAACAAATTAATTAAGAATAAATAAATAAAATTTTTAAAAGGTAAGGGCAGGAACTGCTAGAATGGCAGAATAAGAAACCTAGTAAAGCTTCTTCCTCAAAACTAATGATAAGTTAAAAACATTTACTCAAGAAAAATGACTGAGGCTGGGTGTGATGGTACCCACCTGTAGTCCCAGCACTTGGAAGCCTGAGGCACGAGGATCATCACAAGTTCAAGGCCAGCCTATGCTACATAGTAAGTTCAAGGCTAGCACGAACTAAACAGCAAGACCCTATTTTAAAAACAAAACAAAACAAAAAAACCAAACCAAAATGAAACAAAAAACAAAGGAAGGAAGAAGAAAGATAAACTATCGAATTTCAGGTAAGAATAGTGCAAGTCTGTCTGGTATTCTAGCCTAGGACCACCAAGTACTACTATCATCACCTTGTCCCACTAGATCCATCCCTCCCGGTTCTACAGGCATGAGGCAAACTGTAAAACCCAGCACGATTACTGATGAAGGAGACTTACTGGTTCCATATGCAAGTGTACTGTTCAAAACAATCATGCCTGTAATCCTAGCACTCTGCAAAGCCGAGGCATGAAGAGCCCAAGTTTAAACCCAGAATGGACAACTTAGTGAGCTCTGTCTTTAAGTATAAACAAAATGTATACTTTATATTTATACTGAAAGTATATTTATACTACAATAAAAGAGTTTGAAATACAACTCAGTAAAAAGGGCCTGGATCTAATCACCTGTGCACACCACACACACACACACACACACACACACACACAGACTTTTGTGTTTTGACAATCTTGGTACGCACTGTGCTGTGGCTGCTACAGTCTGTGTGAGGTGAGATGATGAACCTGCAAGATTCAGGAGGCACATCTTAAAAGGGAAGAAATCCCTACAGAGAATTGGGGGCTGGGGATTTAGCTTAGTGGTCAGAGTGCTTGCCTAGCAAGCCCAAGGCCCTGAGTTCGATCCCCAGCACCACACACACAGAGAATGGCTGGCTGACCTAGCAGATTAGGAGCGTGAACAAGATGAACCTTTTCCTCCTGTCCCACCTCCAGCCTCTGAACAGAGAGGCAGGGAAGGAGCTGAGCCTGAGAAGAGCGAGAGAGCAGAAAAACTGATCCTCTATCTCCAAAGAGAACAGTTAATTTTAAAAGAATGATCAAAGTTTAATTTCAGAGGCATTCCAGCCTTAAGGCGTGTGTTTGATGACTTGAGGATGCAGAGCACTGGGCACGGAGCACTGGGAACATAGAATATTTCCCAGACTGCAATCTGAGGACTTTATGACAGAGTTGAATACCTGAGAAATAAAAAGAAAGTTCAGACCTGTTTAAAATGAATTCAACCGATCTTCCTATTTTATGCCAAGATTTTGTTAGCAATGACATGTTAATGAACACACCCAGGGTATAGACAGTTAATAGTGGAGAAGAGCAATGAGGGGGACAAAGGGACTAGGTAAAGCCATTCTAAACAATCCATGGAATACTGCTGCCAGTATTTTAAAAGAAGAGGAATTTAAAAAACACAACAGGGCCAATCTTTCTAAAATGCACAACTTTATGCTTCGGATATGTTGGTGAGATTAGATATGCTACTATCAAGAGAAAATACATATTAACTCAATACCCTATAAGTTTGGGATTTGTATTTTGTCTGCTTAGTGTGAAAATTCTTAGTAGTAAAATATATACCAAAATCCTGTTTAAAATCTAGTATTTATTTTTAAGTATGTCACTTCTTTACAGTCTACTTAATGCTTATTTTTATATAGATGTGACTTCATAAAATGATTACTACTATAGTTAATAAGCAGCTTTAGCTGCTGGTGTGCACTGAATGCCTGTTTTCACTAAAGTAGGTCCTGTTTTAAGATGTAAATATGCACTGACTATTAGTATTTGTTTTTAAAAAGTAAAAATAATTATTTTACAAACTAAAAGAAAAAAGTTATCTCATTTGCAAACAATTGGGAAAGGCCAACATTGCAGCAAACTGACTCCATTACTGAGGGTAAGCAATGAACCCACTAGACTTGACAGATTTGAGCCAGCACAAGTCTTGATAAGTACCTATTTACTGGTATCGCTAGAGGTCTGAAAACTGCGTGTTTTGTGTAAGAGCAGTAAATTCAGAAAAACCTGGAAGATGCCCTAGTTGTCTACACATCTATAGTGGAACCTTTCACAGTAAGGGATAAGCTAGAGACTCAAGAAGGACAGCACAAAGTGTAAACTAGGGCAAACTTGTAAAATGCCTAAACTTTGAGTGTATTCCACAACCTACACACTGATCTATTAGCAAAAGGTACAGGCTTTATTGACTTAAGGTATTTAGCTACTAAACTAAACTCACTCAAGGGTACCCCAGGAAGTCAGGCTTTTTAAAAAAAAAAACTAAACAACGAAACAAAAAACCTGATCAGATATACATCAGCTTCACATTAGAGTCCTGCAAGCAAGTCACTAATAACTAACTTTCAGTTTACCAACAATTATAAGATATGTAAAGAAACAGGAAAATGTAACCCATACACAGGGGAGAAAAGGTAGTAGAAACTTTAAGGAGGCTCAGCCACCATGCTTAGTGATAAGGATTTCAAAGCAGCTGTCATAAATATGTTCAAAGAACAAAAAGAAACCACGCTTAAAGAATTAAAAGTATGAGCCTAAGGACACAGCTGGCATGTGCCACCCTGGGTTTGATCCCAGGCAACACAAAAAAACTTGTGTGTGACTTCAGTGTAGCTAGAGAGGCCTAATAAGATCAGCCTTAAGTTCATTAACATTTTTAAATAAATACCATGACAGGTTGGGGATTTAGCTCAAGTAGTACAGCACTTGCCTAGCAAGCGCAAGGCCCTGAGTTTGATCCCCCAGCATTCCTCCCCCCAGCACTCAAATCATGACGGTGATTCAATGAATAGAGAATCTCAACAAAAACACCATAAAGAACCACCAAAAATTTCAATTCCAAGCACCACAAAAATATAAGAGCCACCAAACTGGAATTCTGGGGTTGGAAAATGTAACGGAAATGAAAAATTCACTGCAGGACTTCAACAGCAAATTTGAAATGGCACACAAAGGAATCAGCATGTGTGAAGACAGACTAAAAGAAACTGTTCACTCTGAAGAACAGGAAGAAAAACAAATGAAGAATGAACACAGTCTCAAAGATCTATAGGATACCACCAAGCCTATAAACACGAGTCTTAGAATGAGTGTGCTCTGTTTCGGTGCTAGCTATCAAAATCAGGGCTCTGTGCATGCTAGTCAAGTGCTCTACCACTGAGCTACATCCTAGCCCTAGAGTCCAAATGAGAAACAATAAACAATGACTAAAAATTCTCCCAAATTTAACTACTGCCTTCAGTCTACATAAAAAAGACGTTCAATGAAATCCAAGCAGGGTAAATACAAGGATCCAAACCTAACAAACATCAAAATGAAACTGCTGAAAGATAAAGGCAAGCAAAATAGTAGCAAGAGAAAAATAACTCATCACCTACAAGGGATCCACAGTAAGATTAATAGCTGAATTCTCATCCAAAACAATAAGAACCAGGAAGCAGTGGCAGATTTAAGGTATTGAAAGAAAAAAAAAAATCCGGTAAAGAATTTCATATCCAGTGTGGCAGGCAGAATTCTGAGTTCCCTGAGATTCCCAACCACTGTGTACACCACCTCTTGAGTGTGGGTGAGCCTATGAATATGATGGATGTCGCTTTTGTGCTTAAATTACACTACATGGCAAAGGTGAAGGCATCTTGCAGATGTAATTAAAAGACTCCAATCAGTTTGAGTTCAAGAGATTTTTGTAGGTGAACCTATTAAAAGAAGGCTTTAAACTAGGCAAGTTAGTGCACAGCTGTAAATCCCAGCACTCAAAGATGCTGAGGCAGGAGTATCGCTCTGAGTTTGAGGTAATCCTGGGCTACACAGGGAGTTCAAGGCCAGTCTGAACTATGTAGCAAGACCTTGTCTCAACTACCCCTAACCCTTAAAAAAAAAAGGCTTTAGTTTCCCAAGAAGAAAAGCTTTCCCCGGTGGCCTTGAAGAGGAAAGCTGCTAGAAGTTCTACAGGTATAAGAAAAAAAATTTTTTTTCCTTCTTCACTACTGAGGATTGAACCCAGGTCCTTTCCTCTAAGCCTCAACTCCACCCTGACCCCTCCTTTTAATTTTGAGACACGGTCTTGCCAAATCACTAATTTGCCAAAGTGGGGCTTGAATTTGCAGACCCTCCTGCATCAGTCTTCCAGTGCTGGATTACGGGCATGTGCCACTATACCAGAGCAGCTGCAGAAATTAATTCTGCCAACAGCTATGTAAGCAGGAAGAGAACCCTCAGATAAAATCACACTCACTCTTGGCCAACCCCTTGAGTGTAGGTCCTGTGGGACCCTGAGCAAAGATATCTAAGCTACATCCAGACTTCTGATTTATAGGATCTGGTGAGATAAAATATGATAGCACATAATGTGCTACATTTATGGTAATTTTTTTCCAGTGCTGAGGATTGAACCTAGGGCCTGGAACATGCAAATCAAGTGCTCTACCAATAAGCTACATTCCCCAGTTCATATGAAGAAATAAAGAACAGCAATAAAGGCAATTAATTACATAAGTAAATATACGACAGTATAAACTATATATTTCCTTTTACTTCTGTTTGCTGATTAAAAAGACAACTGAAAAAAAAAAGACAACTGCATAAAATAATTACAGATGGGGGGCTGGGGATTTAGCTCAGGGTTTAGAGTGCTTGCCTTGCGAGCACAAGGCCCTGAGTTCGATCCTCAGCACCAAAAAAAAAAAATTACAGCTCTACACTGCTGACTTTAGAAGATGGAAAGAAGTAATATTCATTACAGTCATAGCATAAAGAAAGAGTAAGGAAGGTATGCCAGAATAACATTTTACTGGAATTTAATATTAATTTGAAGTACATGGTACAAAGCTGAGTTATATTATGATTCCTAGATGAAACACTGATGATAGAATAAAAATCTCACCAGCAATTAAAATGGTATGCTAGAAAATACCTATCCAACACAAAAGGCAGTAAAGAGGTAACACAAAAAAGAAAACTTAAAATGCACACAGAATAAGCATCAAAAAGACAGCTGTTAAAAAAAAAAAAGAAAAAAACCCAACAAAAACAAAAAGAAATGACAGAAGCAAACCAATGCCAATGTCATTATAATCACTCCAAAAGGCAGAGATTGTCATTCTGAATACAGATCTCATATTCATCTACAAAAGATACACTTAGGATTAAAAAAATCAAAACAGGCTGAAAGTTAAAAGATGGAAAACTATATATTCTACAAGTATAGGAAGCTGAAGTGATGGTGATAAAGTAGCCAGGCCTGATAAGAAGCCTGTAATCCCAGCACTTCAGAGGCTGAGGCAGGAGGGATCACTGTGAATTGGAGGCCAGTCTGAGCTACACAGTGAGTTTAAAGCCAGCCTGCATTATATAGTGAGACCCTGTCTCAAAAAAAAAAAAAAAAAAAAAAAAAAAAAAAAAAAAAAAGAAAAAAATCAAGCAGATAAGAGGCTAACACAGGGCAACCCCCTCGGGTCCCCGCCTGTCTCTCAGGAGCTCTCTTGCTCTCTTCCAATAAAATTCCTACTCTTAAAAAAAAAAAAAAGAGGCTAACACAGGAGTTCCAATTCAAGGCTGGCCCGGGCTACACAGCAAGTTCAAGGCAAGCCTGTCTTGAGAAAGTGTCAAATAAAAGAAAGAAAAAAGAAAAAAATGATCATGTATCTCATGTTTCAACAATGCTTAAAGAAAGGATTTTGAATACTTTCACCACAAATAAATGATAAATGTTTGAGGAGCTAGACATGCTTACTCGATTTGAACATCATACAACATATGCATATATGAAAATTTTACATGGTACCCCATAAATACATACAATTGTGTCAACTACAGTAAATAAAACAACAATAATAAAGCTGTAGCACCTTGTTAATATCAGGTAAAACAGACTCTAAAACCAGGCATGATAGCACATACTTACAATCCCAGCCACTTAGGAAACTAAACGAGAGGATCATGATTTTGAGACCAGCCTAGCCAATTTAGCAAGAGCCTGTCTCAAAATAAAGTTTTAAAAGTGCAAGACCCTGTGTTTGATCCCCAGAACCCCCAACACATAAAATAAATAAATAAATAAATAAATAAAGGTTTAAAAAGGTATGGCAGTGTACCCTGCCACCAATGGAAAAGTCGCTAAGATTCTTGGCAAAACATTATAAAGAATTGCTCTCCTTGATTTGATAACATAAAAGGAAATATTATATAAAGTTTAATAATTGAGCCTCTCCCATTATTTGGTTCCATGTTTTTTATTATTTTGGTAAAATATACATAAAATTCAACACCTTAACCTTTCTTTTTGGTGCAGGGTACTGAACCCGTTGCTTTGTACATGTTAAACCTGCAGTCTACCACTGAGCTGCACGCACCCCTCTGCCCTCTTAAAAACTTTCCTAGGCTGGCCTCCAACTTTCAATCCTTCTGCCTTGGTTTCCAAGGTAGATGGATTACAGGCAGCAGGCTAACACTTCAATTTAAATAGCCACATGGGGCTAATGGCTATTGTAATTAAGGCAGTTTTATATAAGCACAGATCAAGAACATATTCCTTCTAAATATGGAATCCAGCAAAGGACTAACTATAATTATCACTGATGGCCTACTTCAACCTGTAAAACTTTTCTTAGTTTCATCAGTCTATGTAATTTTAATTGACATCTTTGGAATTTCTTTTTCTTTTCAGCACTGGGTATTAAACCAAAGCCTTTGCACTGAGCTACATGCCCAGCCCCTCTCCCACACTTTTTAAAATTTTTGAGACAGTTGCCCAAGGCTGGGCTTGAATTTACAAGCCTCCTGCCTCAGTCTCCTGGTGCTAGGATAACAGTTGCGTGCCACCACTCCCAGCTTCAGCTTTCTTTATATAGAAGGTCTTTATACATTTGGTTTTATATTTTTTATTTGTACACTTCAAATTTTTCTATACTTGAGTTTTAAATCTTTGGGTGGGGGGCTGAAGCTGAGACAGGATCTTGCTGTGTAGTTCAGCCTAGCGTTAAATTCATTATATAGCTCAGGTTGGCCTTGAATTCGAAATAATCTTCCTGCCTTAGCCTCCTGAGTGCTGGGATTACAGGCATGAACCACCCTATTCTGCAGGGTTTTTTTTGTTTGTTTTTGGATCTTCAGCTGTATTTTTAAAACTCTATCCTGCCAAAAAAAAGCCAAGGAAATATGAAAAACAAATGATTGCTTAAAATTCAGAAAAGATGTATAGTTATGAATTTATTGTCTGAAATACTAAATACATGTTAGATTCTGAGACTTTAAAATCATAGCTGGGTACGATGTTGCATACCGCAATTCAAGTAATTAATTCAAGTACTCGGTCAGGCTGAGGCAGGAGAATCACTAGTTTGAGCCTAGTGTGGGCAATTTAGAGACTTATTGAGACTCTGTCTCAAAATAAAAAATAAAAAGGGCTGGAGGTTATAGCTCAGTGTGAAGGCCTGAGGTTCAAAAAAAATTAGCGGCAGGGGAAGGGGAAGACAGAAGCAGGGGATGCAATCTCATTAATAATTTTATGATTATACAGATACAGAAATAGATGCTGCAAAAAGGGGTAGAGATCTGGCTATGCCTCCTCTCCTTTCCCCAAACTTAAACTGCAGAAGTTGTCCTGCTTTCAATTAATATTTAAATTGCTTCTCCTCCAAAAACAGTTTTGTATTTGACAAATATCACAGGTTTTCCTCTCCACTATCAGGATCTGACTTTTCTTTTCCTTTATGTATTCATTATTACTATCTTACAATCTTTTTTATTTAACCTCATCAAGACTACCAACCATCGTGGCTCTATACCTCTCTCTCTGTATTTCTCAGTGAGACAGAGCACACAGTGAGCACCAGGAGAAATTCTGGCTAAGTATCAGTAAGCTATCCTTCCTGGTATGCTTTTCAAACTACCATTGTCTAAATCATATCCTAATCAATTAAAAGAGAATCTCAATGGTCTCAAAAGGTCCTCAAGCAATCTGAATACTCATTGAGTGTGGAAGAAAAAGCAGGCACTCTGAAGGTCAGAAAATCTAGATTTAAGTCTCAGTTTTTCTATTAATAGCTGTGACTTTGGGCAAGTTAACTTTCCTAAACTTCATTTATTCACAGGTATCCAGTATGAGTCAAGCAGTGTTAGGTGTTGAGTAAGGATCATTATGACAGTCTTCATCCTCTAGGAGCTTAGTGTGAGAAATACAGAAGCCAAACCAAGAAAACCCAAAACCCAAACCCAAACCCAATTCTAACAGGGCTACTAAAGGCAGGCGGGAAGTACCTGTAGTCTAGAGTACAGCAAAATCAGGGCCAGGGGACAGGAAGGCAGAGTGCTGTAAGGTAAGTAGTCACAGCCAGCTGAGGCTGCAGAAGGAAAGCTGTTCTTAACAGAGGAGGATTCATCAGCAAAGGCCTGGAAACAACAGAACCCAGCTTAGTTGTTAGATACAAGTAGTTCAGGACTGCAGCATAAAATAAGAATGAAGAAGGGACAAGAGATGAGGACCAACAAGGACTTCAGCTTCTACATCTACAAAATAGGAAATTACTCCACTTGGCTACCTCTGAGACTGTCTACTTTTCAGCTTTTACATATACAGAAAAAAAGCTTGCCTCCATTAAGCATCACTAGCCAACTCTTCAGGTCACCTGGTCACAGCGCAGAATTTAATAATAAATAGTACTTTCAGCAGCTTCTCCTCAGTGCCTCTTACTGTTGACGCCAATTCCTAGGTCTCAAGGGTGCCAACGTTGGGACTTCTTTCAAAGGGTTCACCCACTTGAAGGTGCCTCCACACTAGGCTGTAGAGGCAAGGGTTTTAATGTCCTATTTTAAATTAAACTGCAGCTGTGGACCAATTCAGAACCAAGACCAGACTACTTTAAACCAAGACCAGACCACTAACCTTGGCTCCCTCACAGTGATGTTTTAAGCTTAACCGTTAGCTTCACTGGATTGAGAGATTCCCAGGGATTGGATTCTGGCGATGTCAGACAGCACTCATCAGTGGTTTACCCCCCTGAGGTTCTTGGCTGAGTGTGCTGTCAGGAGCTGGGGCCCAGGTAGATGTGGGTCACTGGGGAGGGAGGGCATGCCTTTGGAGCAGGTATTTCTTGCTGGTGCTGCGGGTCTGTTGCTCTACTTCCCAGCCATGAAGAGATGAGCAGCATCCTCTGCCATTATGTTCCTGCTTTAGAGCTACCCTAGCCACCCATGGATGGAACCCCCTGACACCATTAAATAGCCAAATAAACCATTCCACTTTAAACTGTGATATCAGGTATTTGTTCCCAACAATCAGAAAGCTAATATATACCATATATGTACAAGCATACACAAATTAAATACAATACTTACTTAGGAGAACAAGTACTTCTGTACATCAGTTTCTTCATCTGTTAAAATGCACAGGACATAAACAGAGTCCCTAATAACAATATAAACAGACAAAACGGAGGGGTGTAAAGGCACATGCCTGTAATCCCAGAACTCAGGAGGCTGAGGCAAGAGGATTGCTGAGAGTTTGAGGCTAGCCTGGGCTACACAGTGAGTTCAGGGCAACCACGAAGTATACAGGGAGACCCTGCCTCACAAAACAGAACAAAAAACAAAGACTATGTGTTTTTTCCTTGGCTTTTTGGATGGCTTCTTTTTATACTACACTTGACTCAATGAAGACACTCTCATGCGAAGGAGGTTTCCAGTTAAGGAAATCTAATTTTAGTGATTCGACTGCATATTAAGACAAGGAAAATGTAGCTGATGATCACTGACTTTTCTTTTGGCAGTAGTGAGGATTGAACCCAGGGCCTTCTACCATCATTAAGCTACATTTCAGCCCTATTTTTTAAAATTGTGTTTTGAGACAGGGTCTCACTAAACTATCCAGGGTAGACTTGAACTTGTGACCTCCTGGATCTATGGTAGCTGGGATTACAGGTATGTGCCACTTCACTCAGTAAGGGAGTCAGTGATCTTTATTTTTTACTCCTTAATTTTTTTTTTTTTTAAAGATAGAGTCTTGCTATGTAGTTTATTTAGGCTGATCCCCTACCTCAGCCTCTTGAGTGCTGGGATTATAGACATGTACTACCACAGCCAGCTAGTGGCCTTTAATTCAGGAAGCAATTATAAATAGCTGACTTGGGCCCGCTGGCATACCCCTGTAACCCCAGCACTTGGGAGCTGAGGCAGGAGGATCGCCACCAGCCTGGGCTACATAGTGAGTTCAAGACCAGCCTGAAATACATAGCAAGACCCTATCTTGAAACACCAAAAAAAAAAAAAAAAGAAGAAAAGAAAAAAAGAGCTGGACTTTGAGTGTGTAGGTCACTATGCTAAAGAGATTCATGTGTTTATCTCACTGAGTACTATGAAGTAGGACTAGCACTGCTAGCATTACTAGCATACCTATTTCATGCAGGTGAAGTGAAACTAATTTTTTACCCTGCCCTGCCAGTACATGGTAAGTCTATTTGAACCAGGACTATCTCAAAGCTCAAGAAAGAGCTTCATCTCCACTCCTGCTTGAAACAGTTGTCTTCAGGTACAACAGCAGATTTTAATTTAAAATCCCCACAAGATTAAAGATAGAGCAAAAACTTCATAAACAATGACTAAATTTCCCTTTCAGTCTTCTCTTTAATATGTCAAAATAATTCTAGACCCTGAGTTTTCCTAAACCTTTAATCATTTATGGTGCTCTCTCTGCTGTACCTACCCATTAGAACAATTTTAAAAAAACACTAACACTGTGCCAATTATTTTCAAAAGCCCAGAGATACTAATCAAGTGATCCTAATAGTCTTAAACACTGTTCTCAAACCAAAAAAGATAAATGGAGATTGGGAAACTTGCATTCTAAAGTGCCACCATCCAGATAAAATTACCCTGTGAATTAGAGTAATTTCAATCAGATCCTATAAAATTGAACATTTTTCTCAAGACCAGAATTAGAGAGTAACTATAAGATAGTTCAAGGGCCCAAACTCTGAAACATAAAGTGGTTTTCCACACAGTGAATTCAATAGCAAAAGGCAGGCAGCAGGGGCAAGGGAGAACAGCAATAGTTAAGAGAAGCAGTAAATAAAATTATAAAACGATTAACCTATTCATCTCATGTCCATTCTACTTTAACATAAGACTGTAATTACACTCAAAAATCACATGCTGTTTAAATACGGCCTTATGTCTTACTACATGGCATCCTGAGTTTTAAATTAACACATTACATACCAAGAGAAACTCCAACAGCATTTCATAAGCATTAAAAACTCAATTATGGTATCAGGCACCTGCATTTATGACCATTAACACTCATACAACAGTTTTACAAACAACAAACTCTTGTGTAAAAATACAAAAGAGCTTGGCTTCACAGCACATATGTGTAATTCCAGCTACTCAGGAGGCTGAGGCAGGTGAACAATTTCTTTTTTTTTTTTTTTTTTGTGGTGCTGGGGATCGAACTCAGGGCCTTGTGCTTGCAAGGCAAGCACTCTAACCACGGAGCTAAATCCCCAACCCAGGTGAACAATTTCAAGTCCAGCCAGGACATAGTGAGATCCTGCCTCAAAAAAATAAATAAAAAAATAAAAAATTGAGACAGTTGCCAAGACGGGCCTCAATATTGCAATCCTCCTGCCTCAGCCTCTGGAATAGCTGGGATTACAGGCATGCTCTTACTAGGACAGTTTTCTATACCATTCAAATGATGATATCATAAAGAATTTATATTTAAGTGTCATATCAGCTATTTGGTAATAAAGTTATCACTGGTTATTTTTAGAAAGAGAATTAAATCACCATAGGAGACTCCATTTAGTAATGCACTCAGCAAGATAAAGTTATTAAGTGGAGGAAGTGTACGCAGGAGATTCCAACTCAATTGTGTGACAGGAAGTACTAGCTATGGAAGTTTAAAAACAGGCATACCAAGTTTTGTTTCAGCCCAAGAAAAAAAGAATAATGCGCTAGTGAGTAAGGGGCAAAAGAGGAAGTTCTTTTCAGTGAACCATCCACGATATATTAAAAACAATTCAAAAAACAAATTCAAAATTATTCCCAAAGTTAAAAACACCAAAAAAAACCTTCACTTTTTCACTAAGCTTATGTGAGAATGCACTTTCATAGGTGAGGGGAGCTGAATTTTGTACTTTGCTTACTTGTATCAAGACCATTTATGGCTCACATTTTACACATCCAAAGAGAGACAGGATGGCTTATAATAGTGAACTGTTACTTTGTCTTTTAATTAAAGTTGGATGTCTTTTGGGAGGGGGTGCTGGGGATCGAATTCAGGACTTTGCGCTAGGCAAGCACTCTACTGCTGAGCTAAATCCTCAACCCCAAGAATCATTTTTTAAAAAGTTTCACAACAGTGTGAACATAATGAATCGTACTTACACATAAAAATAGGACAGTAGGGGCCGGGGATTTAGTTCAGTGGTTAGAGTGCTTGCCTTGCAAGCATGAGGCTCTAGCTCGATCCCTGGTACCAAAATAAATAAATAAATAGGACAGTAAATTTTATGTCGTGTTTTTTACCATGCAAAAGTGCATAAATTAGTAAGAATTACTGCTCTTTGCCTGTGATCTCAGCACTCAGAAGGCTGAGGCAGGAGGATCATTTCGAGTTCACCTGGCCTTCATAGTGAGTTCCAAGGCCAGCCTGAACTTCAGTGAGCCCCTATGAGGGGGGAAGCAGAGATTACTGCACTTAAATGTTAATAGTAACTTGTTATGTAAATTTTATTACTCTAAAGCAGAAGTCATCTTATGCTTAATTTAAAAAAATTGGTTGATGTCTTTAATAGCTGGATTAGTTTAATGTACGGTTAGTAATTTTTAAACATACTTCCATATGTGGGCAAGTTCTTTAATCCTGAACTACAGAGTGAAAGTGAAGTGTTATTCTCAATTACCATCTTTCAAAGCAACTGAATTACTTATTGCCAACAAATTCGAGTTACGAAATTGTTTCTACTTCAGTTGATTCCTTCATTTAGTGAAATGCAAATCTCGAAATTAAGAGATCAAGTTCCCTGCAAGAATCGTCTTTTCTTAAAGCAGTTATACTTTTGGATGAGGTCGGCAACATTCCCCATACCTCGACCTTTAGCAGGATGACTGCCAAGAATGCTAAAGTCAACCATTTCCAATCACCTCTCACACCAGGCTTAGCCCAATCCAATCGGATGGGTGTGCAACCTAGGTTATTTTGGGAGGGCATAGAAAAACCAGCGTTGCTAGGACACCTCTGGGAAGTCTCCAGGAAAAGAAAAGGCAAGGCTTCAACTTCACACTTTACACTCTTGGCGGGGAAGGGCTGTGTTCTAGAAAGATCTACTCCTTTCCAACTCAAATGTCATTCCCAGATCAGCTGCTTGAGGGCAAGCGGCGCTCAACCCACGCCCTCTTCCCCCAGCACCTTCTCCAGGAGCCGCGCGGGCTCACCCGGCAGCCCCCACAGAAACACTACGCGAGAGGCGCCCGGCTCGTGCCCCCTGCCCGCCCACAGGGCCGCGCACCGCAGGGCCCTGGAGCTAGCGGCTGAGGTCACCCGGGGAGTCTCGCCAGGGTCAGTCCGGGGCGACGCGGCCGGCGCAGGGTCTCCGGGGAGAGGAAAGACGGTCTCACCTTGACCCTGATCTCGTAGGTGGTGAAGCGGCCCCGGCCGACCCCCACTGTCTGCGGGTTGCTCACATCGATCTCGAGGAAGTTGCTGGGCGGCCCGTAGGCGTCATTCAGGTTCTGCGGCTTGGTGATCAGCCGCCGGGTGTCTGCCACGGTCTCCGCCATTTCGCTGAAACCGCCGCCGCCGCGGGGTCCCTCCGCCCCCTCGCGTTCCACAGACGCCGCCGCTGCCACCGGCCGCTGGGACACGGGGCTGGCGCGCAGCAGTCGCGAGGCGAACGAGCACGTAGTGCGGGCGTTCACCCCCGCGCGAAGCTCCTCCTCCCGCCCCGCGGGCTTCCGCCTGTGTGCCAAGGGACAAACAGCTGACTCGCCAGAACGCCGCGCCCCAAGCCTGGAGCCCCGCCGAGGGCCGGGAGGGGCTGTGCAGGGTGGAGGCCGGGGACGACCGGCGTCACGGGACTTGCTTTCCGGCTGGACTACAGCGCCCACAATGCACCGGGCGAGCGCGTCGCGCCGGACGGCGGCGAGGTGGTGAAGGGCTAGGCGGCCGGGGGCGGGCGCGAGCAGGGCGAGGTTCGTAACCTTCGCTGTCTTGGCGGCTTTGAGGACAGGAGTTAGGTGGCGAGGCGGAGACGGTTTGCCTTAAAGTGGAAACAAAACTGCTTGGACTATAAGCCGGGCTGTCCTCAGTCCCCCAGTAAACAAACCCCTGAAATGCCTCTCTAGATAGTCTCTAATGTCTCAAATGACGACTTTGACGCAAGTTAGAGTTTCACCAGACACGTCTGTGCGTGTATTGATAAATCGAAGGAGGCAAAATAAGAAAATGGAATTTTTAAAACTTAGCAAGTTAGTAGCACTCAGAACGAAGGGTTTTTGGAGACAAGGCTGCCTGCTAAAACAAAATAACCGTAGACAGGCCGAAAGCTGCCTTGACAATCCTGTGTCTGGCTGAGTTGCTACTTTCATTGTTTCCCATAAAGGCCTGGTAAGTTTGTTTTTTTCTTTAAATGGTAGATATGTCTCTATTAGACTTTAAGTGTAACTCAGATAAGCCTTTATTTAAAAAAATAGAAAACTTTAGAGTCTATTTTATTTCTAAATGTCCAAAATCAAACGCAGGTTTTTTTGTTATCGCTATGTAGTTCAGCCTGGCGTTGAAGTCACTGTGTAAGCCAGGTTGGCCTCGAACTCTTAACCACAGTCTTGCCTCAGTGCTGGGATGACAGGAGTGCACGAGTGTGCCTAGCTTTCAGATGTAAATTTTGAACATTGATACAATCTTTCTGAATAGTTCTCTCAAGATGTTATGTCTCACAAAGATTTCTGCATTTTTAAAATGTTAAGTTTCAGTATCCCCATTCACTTTTGATCTGATCTATTCCTTAAACTTCGAAAATTTCCAGATGAATAGAAACCTTTTTTACTATTTGGAACCATTTTTTTCTTTTGTTTTCTTTTCTTTTTTGGGGGGGAATTTGGGAGCCTGAGGCAGGAGGATCACAAGTTTGAGCCCAGCGTGGGCCAGTTTAGTGATTTAGCAAAACCTTGTCACAAAAATAAACCATAGTCTGGTGACCCATGCCTGTAATCCCAGCACTTGAGAGGCTGAAGCAGGAGGATTGCAGCGAGTTCGAAACCAGTCTGGGCTACATAGTGAGTTCAAGGCTGACTTGAGCTCCATAGTGAGACCCTGTCTCAGAAAAACAAAAAAAAGTCTGGGTGATGTACCTCGGTGCAGAGCCTCTGGCTTTAATCCCCAGTACTACGTTTAAAAAACAGCAGGGCCTGGGGATTTAGCGCAGTGGTTAGAGTGGTTAGACTGCTTGCCTTGCAAGCACAAGGCCCTGAGTTAAACCATCCCCGGCACCCAAAAAAAAAAAAAAAAAAAATTACTTAAATAAATATTTGTTGAAAACCTGCTGGTGTTTGCACTCTAGGCACTGGAGCCAAAACAGTAAATAAGTCAGTTTATAGCCTAATTTATAATCTATCTTGGGGAGTCGAATAAATTAACCATATTCCTAGCAATGTGATTGGTGCTATGAAGAACATAATGTAATAGATACTGAGACAAGTTCATTGGATAGTGTGTCAAGAAGTCCTCTCTGAGTACCTCTATTTTCCAGAGAGGAAGGATTATAGCAGAGTAAGTGTGGCCAGATTAGAGAGAAATTGGGAATTTGAGTGGATGGTCACAGCAGTGAGGTAGAGAGATGCATATAAAAGACTCTTTGAAGTAGCATAAGTGAGAGCTAACAGACCAGGAGCCACTGCATTGTGTTGCCATCCGTGACACCTGAACAGAGCAATCATGCCTTGTTCTCAGAGACAGCTTATGTCTGGCTTTGGAGGCCACCTGGGGCAGCAGCAGCTAGGGCAGGAGCAAAGGCCTATCATGGAGAAATACTACAAAGGACAACAGCACATGTATAGCATAGTCATACAGCTAAGAGTTTGTCCTGGTAGGAAAGGAAATTCAGATGGACAAGTGTAATTAGTACGCTCAAATTTACAACTCAACAGTTGGGAATATCAGGGGTCCACAGCTGAATTCTATCCCTAGCACCACAGAACAAAGCAATATTTTAAAAACTTACTAACCAAATAAATGCATATACAGCAAACGCTAAATATTGCTTTCTGTCCATCAGATTGGCAAAAATTCAAATAGAAACACTATTTAGGGAGAATATAGGAAAAACAAGTGCTTATATTATGATGACAAGTCAGAATTATCTCATGTTTTTGGAAAAATAATTTGATAGTATTTATGAAAATTTAAAATATTTAGAAGGTGGGCATGGTGGCACACATCCTTAATGCCAGCATTTAGGAAGCTGAGGCAGGAGGAGTGTTACGCATTCAGGGGCAGCCTAGAATACATAGGCCCTGTGTAAAAAGAGAAAGAAAAATATTTAGGACAAAATAACCAAAAAGAAAAAAAAATTTTAAATTAAAAAAAAATGAAATCCAGCTTTTCTGCAAGAGACCATGCTATATAAGGATATAGCAAAAATGTTTATGGCATTTATTTATTTATTTTTTTGAGTGGTGGGAATTGAACTCATGGCCTTGCACTTACTAAGCAAGTGCTCTACCCTTGAGGTAAATCCTCAGCCTATATTATACCTCTCTAGTGGCAAAAACTGGAAATAGCGTGAAGGCCCATCAGTAAGAAAATATTTGAATCTTAGTATATTTAAACTGAGAAATCATTAAATAGCTCTAGCTTTATTTATTAGAATGTTAGAATATGTCTTTTATTAGAAATGCAAGAGAATTGTCTGTAACGTATTGGTAAGATTACAAAATTGTCTATCAGCTGTGTTCCCATTTGGGTAAACAAATAAAACCTTGTGTGTGTGTGTACTGTGATTGAAATATATGGTACATATTTAAATTACTTATTTTAATTTTGGGGGGGTGCTGGGGATTGAATTTAGGGCCCTGTGCTTGCTAGGCAAGCACTCTGGCACTTGAGCTAAATCTCCAACCCCTTAAATTTTTTAAATGCATTACAATAAAAGGCACATTGCCATTAATCCCTCTAAAATATTCCCTGTAACTTTGAAAATAGTTATCCCATTCTTCTTGTACTCTCTGAGGCCATTCTGGAAGTTCTCTTTCCTGAGTGTCTGTCCAAGGTATGAGAAAAAATACAGTCAATGTTGCTGCTAAGTGCCATCCAATGGGAAGGTGGGCTCATAAATACGTTACAGTGTGCCCTCAACTACCTTATTCATGTGAACTGGCATTGTGAGACTTCTGGCTCTTTCCCAAAGTCAAAATGACCATGAAAAGTAAATGTTTTGAGTCGATTCAGGACATCAGAGCAGCCACAACAGCACAACTAATGAACTTGCAGAACTGCTAACAGAAAGTGGCATGCATGATGGGATAAGTGTATTCAAAATAAAGAGACTATCTTGAAGGGGATTGATGGCAGTGTGTCTTCTACTATAATACATTTTTAAAAAATTTAAACATTCACCATATTTTCAGTCATACCTTGTATACACAGATTTACATTTGTACTATTTTTATGTGTGTGGTACTTCAAACTGAACTACATCTCCAGCCCATTTTTAACTTTTTATTTAGAGCTAAATTTCTCAGGCTGGACTTGAACTTTCATTCCTCTTGCTTCAGCCTCCTAGAGTGCTATGATTACAGGCCTGTGCTACCAGGCTCAGCTGGTGTATGTATGTGTGGGAAACCCCTCTCCCCTCTCTCTTGTCTCCTCTCCCTCTCTGTCTCTAGCTGGAGATTTAATAGAGGGCCACCCAGATGCCGAATGCTGTGCTCCTGAGCTACACTCTCAGCCTAAGCGCCTTCTCACCTTGATCTATTTATTCTAGTAGCATTTCAGATATTTTCTCTCCTGTCAAAGACTAATTTCTCCCATAGTCAAGGAGGAATCATCATGTGGGTTGCTCTGTATACTAAGAGTTTGGTGTCTCTGGGAGGCTAATATTTTAGTTGAACACATTCTTACACTGATATTCTTTCATATTTAGTTCAGTTTTAGAGAAGGGGCTGTTCCTGGAAGGGAGTTGAAAAGAGCCAAGGCCTTGCACTCAGTAAAATAAGGCTGCTGGTAATTTGACCCTTACTCTTAGGAGGTTAGAGAGGCTAGAGACCATCTGTTTTGCTTTAGAAGGTCTCACTCCCTACCCCAAGAGGCTTTATAAATAACTTTTCCAAAGCACACATAATTCTATTTTATGCTTTGTGATTTAGTGTCTTTTCTATATTGGTAAATCAGGCAGTGCCCAGCTGGTTCTAGCAATATAAGAACCACTTTCTCTTGTTTTGTTATTTTTCATCAATCATCCCTTTGTACTTTTGCTTTCCCTGTGTAGTAGCCATGAACTGTCTCTTTCAGTTCTACAACTGTAGGAAGTATAATTAACTTACAGACTCAGAAGCTATGCTCTGAAATACTCTACTGCATTGGCTTCAAAGCCACAGTGCCCAGAGCTTGCTGGCGCCAATGGCTGGACACATTAGGGATACCAGTGCTGGCCCAGCCCTAGGAGAGGAGGGATTCCTCTGATAGATGACATTGGATCCAAAGTCCAGAACAATAAAAGGCAACCACGACAGTGGGTGATTTCTGTCCCTAGTCAGGTGTTGACATCCACTGGTGCTAGCTTCTGGGGAAACAAATAGGCACAGAATTCCTGTTGCAAAAGGAGAACTCTTGATATTATTCTGTGAGTTGTTTCAACAGTGTAAGGGCAGGTTAGTGTAAACTTGCCTCAGTCACTGCAAGATTAGGAACCAAGCATTTGTTCCCTCTCTTGGGAAGGTGAATTACTTTTGGAGTAACGAACCACCAATGTTTTCTAGAGCAGTGTTTTTCAAACGATATGCATAAAATTACCTGGAATCTTGCAAAAATGCAGATTTTGGTTCAAGAGCTTTGGGATGACCCCTGAGATTTTGTATTTCTAGCAAGTCCTCAAGCGTTGCTAATGCTGCTTGTCCTCAACTACACTGAGTAACAGGAATGTAGAGAATTGCAAGAAAGCAGATACTTGATTCATTAATGAGCTGCAAGGGAGGGTCCCTTCCCCGGACCAATGGCATCATATGATCTCTTTGGTTGAATATATATGTCTTCCCTGGAGCTCCTGGACTCTTTTGGCCATTCATGTAACAAATATGTACCAAGCAAACTGTGCTAAAGCTGGGGTGTTGGTGGTGGCAGGAGGATCACTGCGAGTTCGAGGCCAGCCTGGGCTACATAGTGAGTTCAAGGCCAGCCTGGACTACATAGTGAGACCCTGTCTCAAAAAAATAAAAATAGGGCCGGGGTTTAGCTCAGTGGTTAAAGTGCTTGCCTAGCAAGCACGCGGCCCTGAGTTCGATCCCCAGTACCTCCCCCACAAAAAACCCCAAAAAATAAAAGTAAAAATAAAAATGGAGTTATTCACCACTAAGTTTTATGCCACCAAGCTAAGTTAAGCAATTTATCTGACCTTCCAAAGAAGCCAGGAGAAATGAGAGATAACAGCCAAATGTCCCAAACATGCCAGTTGCAATTGATAATGAAGACTTCACTGTTATTTTTCTGTTGGTCTGTCTCCCTGTCCCCACCTTACAAAGAAAGTTATTTTAAAACAACCAGTCTGGTTTTTGGTTCTTTTTTTTTCTGTTTTCTTCAGTCCTTTTCTATCTCTAAAACCAACCTCCTCTGCATAGCTCATTGGAACACTCATTCCATTTCATGGAATGAAGTGCTGTAGGAGTCTGGTATTGAAAAGAAAGACAATTAAGATCTTTACACTAAATTGTTGTAGGTTTTTTGGGGGGAGGGATTGAATTCAGGGCCTTGTACTTGTTAAGCAAGCACTCTAACCACTGAGTTAAATCCCCAGCCCATTGTAGTTTTGTTGGCCTGTAGTTTTGACAGGCCACACGGAGTTCAATGTTTGGTGATACTTTCAAAGGAAGTTAGTTTGGGCTTTAATGTGGGAACACATTCTCAGAGGAGGTGTATTTGTCTAGAGAGCCTGACCAAGCCTGTTGGAAGCTGTCCTGTGGTCTTAAATCTATCATTATGTCAATTTGGAGCATGAATGTGTCACTGCAGTGTTGGCCACCATCTCATCACCATCACATACATAGGCAGCCATGTGCTGTTTCTATTACCTGAATCAAACTTCAGGGCCTGGGGCTTGCTAGGCAAACACTCTACCACCTGAGCTAAATCCCCAACCCTAGGCAAATTATTTCTCCTGTCTGTGTCTATTTCTTCACATATAAAATGGAGACACTGAGCCAGGTGTAGAGGTGCACGCCTATAATCCCAACACTTGGGAGGCTGAGGCGGGAGGAGCACTGTGAGTTTGAGGCTGGTTTGAACGACATAGCAAAACCCTGTGTCAAAAAACCAAAACAAACAATTAAAATAAAAAGGGCCATAGGAGATTAGGGTGGGGCAAAATTGACTAGAGAAGTGGATGTGACCTGTAAATTACAAAATCCTGGAAAACATGTACAGAACAGGTCCGAAACCTTGCACATGGACTTCTCACTTGAGCAGGTTTTCAATAGGATGGGCTAGACTTGACATCAGCCTGAAGTGTGGGATCCCAGCACTGCTTCTTAGGACCCATATGTAGAAGTTTTCATGGGTTTCCTCAAGATTGGGACAGTATAAAAGAATACGGACCCCAAGAAGAGCTTGCTGTTGTGGCTTTCCCCACGATAGCCCACTCTGCTTTCTCCAGGGTATACATTTATCTTGCTTTTTTCTCTTTTACTTGGCCTAAGCTTGCTCTGTGGTGTCAGCTTCTCCCTTACTCTTCACTTTTACTTTTTTTGGGTGCTGGGGATCGAACTCAGGTCTTGTGCTTGCGAGGCAAGCAGTCTAACCACTGAGCTAAATCCCCAACCCCTACTTTTACTTTTTTCTTTTTTTCCTACTTTTACTTTTTAAAATAAACTTTGCCACTGCTTTTTGCTTGTTTTGTTCAAATCTCTGCTCGAGATAAGAAGAACCTGGAATCCAACTCCAGAAGGAGAAGTGAGCAACCCAAAACCCAGTAACGTTTATTTGGCAAGCCACTTTTAGAAGGAGATACCCAATAACAATAGTACCTACTTCACAAGTTGGTTGTGAGTATTGAAAGAATTAGTATTTGTTCAACATTTGGAATAGTGCCTGTGTGGTCGGTTAGTTCCTTTAGAAATGGCCACCAATTAAACATATTCCAGGTCCTTCTTGCCTCAAAGACTTGAGTGGGACAAGCCAAAAACAGTGCCAAAAGTTGATTTTAAAAGTGAAAGGTTAAAAATAAAAAGTAAAGGGTAAAGGAAAACTGGTTCTGCAGAGCGAACTTGGGCTGAACAAAACAGGAAAGAAGGAGAGCAAAAATAAAAGTACACCCTGGTCTTGAAGGCACAGAGTGGGCTACCGTGAAGAGTCAGCGGTAGCAGGATCGTCATGGTTTCTTGTGGGAGCCCGAGAGAAGTTTTATATAGGGTCCTGGGAATTACCTGGCACTGGCCTAGGATCTTGTAATTAACAGGTCCCATTTATTTCCCCAGCCAGCTTTGCCAAGCCCTACCTCCTGTCTCACCTGGACAAAGCCCTAAAATACCCAGGATGTGCGTAGAAGTAAACAAGGAAATAGTCTTGTCTAGAGCACAGGTATTTGGAAAATCATAAACGCTTTGAATGCCATGGTAAGAAGTGACTTTGGTGGTATCTGGCTGGGTTCATGAGCTGAGAATAATGTATCAGTGAATTCATTTCTCTAATGAATATTAGAGAAATCTAATAGTGGAGTGTCTGGAGATCTCCATCAGAATCCAACTAGAATTTGATAAAATGTTTGAACACCTTGATTTATTTGCTATTTTAGATTCACAACATTTGTTTTTCATAGGCAATTCGGTTGAAAGCACTGCCTGTTAATTATGTCTCAAGTAGAACAGCTACCATACTAAATTTATGTTATAGGTTGCATTTAGGAAAGTCAAAAATTTCATAATACAAAGAATCAGTGCTTGGGACCACATCCTATTAAAAGGCTTTTGCATAGCAAAAGAAATCACCAATAGAGCGGGGTGAAAACCCACACACTGGAAAAAAATTTTTGCCAGCTCTCCCTCAGACAAAGGTCTGATATCTAGAATATAAAAAGAACTCAAAAAAATCAAACCTCCTAAATTTAAAAACCCAATTCAAAAATGGGCATCTGAAATGAATAAACATTTCTCAGATGAAGAAATAAAAATGGCAAATAAATACATGAAAAAGTGTTCAGCATCACTGGTCATTCGAGAGATGCAAATCAAAACAATGCTAAGATTCCATCTCCAGAAAGAACAGCTATTATCAAGAAATCAACCAATAACAAATGCTGGCAGGGCTTGGGGGGGGAGGAACCCTCCTCCACTGTTGGTGGGAATTTAGACTGGTCCAGCTACTGTGGAAATCAGTGTGGAGATCCCTCAAAAAACTACAACTAGAGGTTCCATTTGATCCAGCTATTCCTCTACTGGGTATCTTCCCAGAAGAATTAAAATCATTGTACCACAGCAATATATGCACAACCATGTTTATAGCAACACAATTTGTAATAGCTAAGTGCCCAACAACGAGTGAATAGCTAAAGATGTGATTTTTCTGCACAATGGAGTACTACTCTGCCATAAAAAGGATAAACCAGAGACATTTGTAGGTAAATGGATGTACCTCGAGAACATACTCTTAAGTGAAATAAATTAGACACTCATGATTACGCATTGAATTGTTTCTCTGATATGAGAAACTGTAAGTGTAAATAAGGACAAAGAGGTGTAATAGATACTATATAAAAGGAAGATAATATTCAAAAGAGAGGAGAACTAGAAAGTGAGAAGGAAAAGAAGGAAGGGAAAAAGGAAAGAAAGGGGAAAGGGAAAAAATGGAAAAATATAAATAAAACCTGCTGTAAATATAAATAAACCTGCTGAAGGGGGAGCAGAAGGGAGAGGTGGGGAAGAGGGGGGAAAACCAAGATACATCATGTACAGGTACAAATTAACTATGATGAATGTGATCATTATGTATACAATGTACCAATACATGTTCTTGGTAAAAAATTATAAAAAAAAAGTCAAAAATTTCAAAGTATGGTTAAAGTGAATTTTCAATAAACCAGTTTGAATACTGCATTGTGGATAACAAGGTTAAATAAAGGTTCTAATAAGACAAACAGTGACAATTTAAATAAATCAGATGTTTTTGTCGAAGATTACTCTGTGATTTTCTCCAATTATTCATGACATTTCACCCATTCATATTGTGATCTGCTTTAATAGTGGAAGAAAAAAAACCTCTTGTCTCCTTGTTTATTCTTTGTTCTCAAGGAGATAAGCTGTTTATAAAGATACGTTATTTGTTATTTAAATCACTTTTACTGAAGTTGTTTATTTCCTTGTTTCAGTTTCTAAAAATATTGCAACAATTGTAATGCTTCTTAGAGATGTCTATTCAATTCAGAGTGATTTGTACTGAAATTCCTTACTAAATGGGCACAGGTGCTAATGTGTATAACATACTAGAGTGAGTCAAAACTAATAAATGCTAAAAAAAAATAATGGAGATATACTTTTATCAACTTTTTAAATCTGTGATTAAAAACATTTTAGACCTAAAGTGAGATATTTGCAAAGGTCTACCTCTATACATATCATTTCATAAGTATTTAATAATATAATAATAATGATAATAAATTAGGCATAATAAAACCATAAGCAGACAAATTGCATAATTTAAGCCCAGAAATTTATTTCTTAGGCAATGCCCTTTAATCACTTTGCAGAATTTCAAGATCATAATTATTATATAAAAGTAATTACATTAAAAGATAATTTACCTGGTAGTAAAGTATCAAATTAAAGCTGAGGAGTACTCATAAACAGAATTATATATATATATATATTTTTTAAATTGAACAGCAAACATGTGAAATTATGTCTCTTGCTTCTCTCTTTGCTACATATAAAATTACCTTCAGAATAAATTTTGGTGATTTGATACTAAAAAGCTACATGGTGGTATAGCATACAGCTACGTGACGTGTTTTGCATATCAATCTATAAACCTAATCTATGACTTATCCTAGGTAATCAACAAGATTGATGTGTGAAATAAAGCTAAGTGGATTCGATATTGTAAGGGACAGTTGATTATTTCTAAGGACTAAAGTTTTGAAATCCAGCTGGGTTGATTTGGCTAAAAAAAAAAAAAAAGCCTGGTATCCTAATTTGTAGGATGTATTCTTGCTGAGTAAGCCCTGGATGCTGCAAACTCACATCTGTGGACCCACATCTCACCCTTTGAAGTTGATGAGAATTGCTTGGGCTGAGTGAGATACATGCTGGGAAAATTGGGCCCTCACAATCCGTGTGTATCGACATTAGAAGTCTCACGACACTTTCTTCATCTGGTGCCTCAGTAATCTCAGATCCTGGTTTTGGCAGAATACATTCAGCTTTGGAATGAACACTCCTTAAGTTAGGTAATATTCAGGACTAAAAGGTGTGCAGACTTTATCATCCAAAGAGTCTTACTTTAGAATGTTCTGTTGCCAGTTAAATTGGGTAGATAAAACTTACCTTGATTTAAATTTATCGAGATAATTTCCCTTAAGGTTCTGGGGATTTAGCTCAGTGGTAGAGCGCTTGCCTAGCAAGTGCAAGGCCCTGAGTTTTATCCCCAGCACCAAAAAAAAAATTTTTTTTTCCTTAAAATATCCATTTGAAAAACAAAATGTGCTAGGTTTGGTGGTACACACCTGTGATCCCAGCACTCAGGAGGCTGAGACAGGCTGCTGCCAGTTTGAGGCCCGTCTGAGCTATGTAGTGAGTTCAAGGCCACCTGGACTACGAATGAGACCCTGTCTCAAAAAACAAAAACACCAAAAACCAGCTAATTTCTATAAAGTCTAGGCCAATTCATGACTAATTTTGAGTGTAATCTCATGGAGCAAGTACTACAAACAAATGAATTCACACTATGTAAACTATTTTTAACATGTTATCTTTGAGTTTTTTTTTTTAATCTTTGAGTTTTAAAGAGTCGTTGCATTTTAGGCCAACTTTAGTTCCTCTGAATAAATTGGCTACAAAATGGAAAACACTCATTTGATTGCCTACCAACAAAACTATATTTGTTATGACTATCGGTGAGCAACAATAACCCACAAAAACTATATTTTAAATCCACATAACCAACCAACAAAACTGTATTTGTTACGACTATCAGTGAGCATTAATCACAGTCATATGGCATGGTCTAGATCTGGTTTAAGGGCTATTTCAAGAGGAATCTCACGTTGGGCATAGTGGCGCATACATGTAATCCTAGTACTTGGGAGGCCGAGGCAGGGGAATCTCTCCAGTTCAAGGCCAGCCTGGACTAGATAGTGATCCTATCACTCACAAACAAACAAGAACTATAGTTAAATAAACGAGCTTTCCATCCCAATTACTCTGACTGTGTGTTGGGGGTGCTGGCAACTCCTAGGGAGTCTTTCTAGGTTCTTGTTCTGAACAAAGAACTAACAAAACAAGCGGAAAAGGTAGTGAGGTTTTACATCTATTAAATGTAGAAAAAGAAACATGCTCTGCAAGGCAAGTGTGGACCAATTAAAAATAGGAAAAGAGGTATACTCTACACTAAAAATAGGTATACTCTATACAGTGAGAGCAGACCACCGTGAAAGAGAGAGCACAGTGGCTAGGCACTTAATGGCAGCTGTCTTTTGTATCTCCCACTCAGGCTGATGTCAGATCTAGGCTGTCCTGTCAAAAACTTGCTTGAGTTCTCCCAAGAACTGAAGATAGTGTTCTCTGATTGGTCCCAGATGCAGGACTTGGGCAAATGTCTCCTGGAACTCTGATTGACAGGTTACACCCACTTACCCAGCCAGTTTGCCATACCTTGTTCTTCTGCTTTATTACTACTCAGTTAACTATAAGAGGGGGTAGTAGTTGTGTTAGCATGGGCAAGTCATTTACTGTAGCTCTCAAGATCACTGAGTCCTTTTTGTTGTGTTTTGTTTGACTGCAGAGTCTGACTATGTAGTTCGGGCTGGCTTTAAATGCACGATGTAGTCCAGGCTAGGCTGGTACTCATGGCAGTCCTTCTGCATCACCCTCCTGAGTGCTGGGATTACAGGTGTGTGCCACAATGCCCAGTGATCATTGAGTCTTAATATGTGAAATGGTTCAGTTAAAAATATCAGATCTTTGAGAGTCAGGTGTGATGACATGTACCTGTCATCCTGGTTACTTTTGAAGGTGAGGTTGGAGGACTATAAATTTGAGGCCAGCCTAGGGAATTTAGCAAGCCTTGACTCAAAATTACAAATTTTTGTTTGTCTTTTGAGACAGGGTTTCACTATATAGTTTAGGTTGGCTTTGAACTGACTGTATAGTCCAGGCTGGCCACCACCATGCCTGTCTTTAAAATTAAAACATAAACAGGGCAACTGGGCATAGCAGTGCACACCTGGAATCTCAGCACTCTGGGAGGCTGAAGCAGGAGAATGACAGGCTTGAGCCCAGCCTGACTTTGTGAGACCCTGCCTCAAAAAACCAAAACAAAACACAAAATAAGGACTAGGGATATAGCCTAGGCTGAAGGCCCATGAGTTCAATCTCCAGTACTGCAAAAAAAAAAAAAAAAAAGGACTACAGGGAGACAAGGGTAGTGATGGATGCCTATAATCCTAGCAGTCTGGAAGGTTGAGGCAGGAGGATGGCAAGTTTGAGTCCAGCCTGGGCAATTTAGGAAGACCACGTCTCAACGAGGATGTAGCTCAGTATGAAGGCCCTGGGGTCAATCCTCAGTACCACACATTTGAAAAGTTTTGTTTAACAGTGAATGCTATTACTAGTATTACTTCTCAAAGAACATTGTTGGAGTTGTCTTGGAAATGCTAAAATTCAGTTAGTTTTTATAAGTATTTTTATTGAAATGATTTTTTTTTCTTTTGGTGCTGGGGATTGGACTCAGGGCCTTGTGCTTGTGAGGCAAGAACTCTAACCACTGAGCTAAATCCCCAGCCCATTTTTTTCTAATAAATATCAGAACACATGCTTGGGAAATAAAAGGGGATGTCAAATGGTCGATAGGATCAATTTTCCTGGAAACATAGGAATTGGGCATGGTGGTGAATGCCTATAATCCCAGCACTCTGGGAGGCTGAGACAGGGAAATAGAAAGTTTAAGTCCAGGCTGGGCAATTTAGGGGGATTGTTTTAGTTACTTTTCTTGTTGCTGTGACAAAATAACTGACACAAGTTAAAGGAGGAAAGGTTTAGTTCAGTTCACAGTTCGTAGAGGTTTCAGTTCGATTGGCTCCAAGGCAGGGTGGTATGGTGGAAGAGAAACAGTCCATGGCAGGGCTTGCAGAAAGCAGTGAAGCCACAGTGGCCTGCCTTCCATCTTTCCCTTTATATTCCATCCAGGCTAAAAGCTTATTGGTTGGTGTCACCCATGGCCAGGGTGGAGCTTCCCATTATCCACAACCAAAACTATGTTAAACCAATTTAGTTATTGCACACCCTTGATCCATATTCACACACCCTAAATCCAGCCACCTCCAAAAGGCCCCATCTATGAGTGCATGAGGCTTTGGGGGGACATCTAGATTCAAGCCATAACAGAGACCCTGTCTCAGAACAAAAGGCCTGGGGTATATCTGAGTGTGAAGGCCTTGGGTTCAATCCCCAGTATCACAGAAAAAATATATATATTTATGAAAGCAAATAGGATACTTGCTAAATCAAATCTAATATAGCTGGGTGTCATTGTGCATGCTTGTAATCCCAGCACTCTGGAGGCTGAGGCAGGAGGATTGTTGCAAGTTTGAGGCCAGCCTGGGCTACACAGTGAGTTCAAGTCCAGCTTAAAGTATATAGTGAGTCTCTCAAAAAAAAAAGGTCCAATATAAAGAAAATTGTACTTCATTCTGCAGACAGGGAGGCACTGCAAATTTAGAGACTGTGAAGGGATGTGGTCAGATAGGTCATATATTTGGAAAGACACGTATAACAGCAGAGTGGTATGGAGAGGAAAGAGACAGGCACAGTTAGGAGATGACTGCATCAACTTCTGAAAAGACCAAAGGAAGTCCTAATGGTCATGGATCGTCTTAGTTACTTTTCTCTCTTTGCTGAGACAAAATACCCGACACCCAAAATTTAGGGAGGAAAGGTTTATTTGGCTCACAGTTTGTAGAGGTTTTAGTCCATAATCGGCTGGCTCCAAGGCAGGGTGGCATGACAGAGGGGCAGAAGGCAGCAAGGTAAGCAAGGGAGCCAATGGGCACCTAAGCAGCTTCTTTCTGCACTTTATATTTTATCCAGGCTGCCAGGATTAGGGCAGTGCCAAACCAGTCAGTGGTTTGATTTAGTGATCACACACCATTAATCCCAGCATCACACACTCTTGATTTAGCCACCTCTGAAAAAGCCCCACCTATAACCACGTGAGGCTTGGGGGGGACATTTAGGCACAAACCATAACATGGATGGATTTAAAACATTTTATTTTTTTACTTTTTTTGGGAGGGGTGCTGGAGATCCAACTCAGGGCCTTGCACGTGCTAGGCAAGCACTCTACCCCTTGAGCTAAATCCCCAACCCCCGGCCATTTTATTTTTTTAATTTTTATTTATTTATTTTTTTTGAGACAGCATCTTGCTTTGTAATGCAGGCTGGCCTTGAACTCATTATGTAGCCCAGGTTGGCCTCACATTCATAGTGATGCTCCTGTCTCAGCTGCCCAGGTGCTGAGATTACAGGCAAGTGCCACTAGGCCCTGTCTGAAACCATTTTAGCATCAATTGTATTTGGCGAAGGATCAGAGGTGAGGGGTGAGAAAAAGAAATTAATTGAAAATCGTTGCCAGATTACAAACTGAATGTAGTATTGGGGGAGGTTAGAATTGGTTGGGGGATGCTGCTGGGGTTTTTGTTTGTTTGTTTTTGCAATAATGGGGATTGAACCCAGGACATTCACAGTGAACTACACCTTCTTAAAAATTTTATTTTGAGACGAGGTCTCTTTAAATCTCTAAATTGTCCAGGCTGGGGTCCAATTTGCAATCTTCCTGCCTCAGCCTCCCACAGTGGTGGGATTACAGATATAAATCACCACATCCAGTTTACTGCTATTTTAAAAAGAATGATAGGGGCTGAGGATTTAGCTCAGTGGTTAAAGTGCTTGCCTTGCAAGCACAAGGACCTGAGTTCTGATCCCCAGCACCAAAAAAATAAATAAATAAAAATAAAAAGAATGATGTCAGGTAAGGCATGTGACAATTGTATAAGCCTTTTAATCCTCCCTAAAAATAAGAATATTTAAGGAAAAACTACATTGGTAAGCATAAATATATATTATCATGTGATTCAAATTTTAAAAACTCTAGGTGTGGCACATGTCTGTACACATCCCAACTGCTGGGGAGGTGGAGGTGGGAGGATCCCTTGGGCCAAGGGCTTTGAGGCCAGCCAGGACAACATACCAAGACCTTCTCTTGAAAAAAACCAAGCAACCAATTAAAAACAGGTTGGGGATGGAATTCAGTGGTAGAGTGCTTACCTCTTAGCACGTGCAAAAGCCCTGTGTTCAGTCCCTGGCATTAGCCAGAGGTAGTGGTGCACACCTGTAATCCCTGCACTCGGGAGGCTGAAGCAGGAGGATTGAGGTGAGATTGAGGCCAGCCTGAACTATATAGCAAGACCCTGTCTCAAAATTAAAAAGAAAGAAAGAAAAATATTTATCAAATTTCTTATAATCTAGACACTATTCTAGGTCTGGGTAGCAATAAAGCAGATATAAATCCCAACCCACAGGGAGTGTAAATTTTAGTAAGGGCACATAACGAGCTAATAAATAGTAAAGAATGTGTGGTGGACTGATACAGTCAACTTTAACAGGAACGCCCCGCTGGATTGAGTTGATATGGTTCTGGGGATAAGAGGATCCACCTGAAGATTGTTGCTGACACAGCATAAAGGAGAATGGCAACAGCAGATAGGAGGAGGTTGTTTTCCAGAAGCTCTGTTGTGGCTGGTTTCCCTGAAGTGAACTCAGCTGTTCTCATCTCAGGAGAAGCTCGGGGCCTCGCTTTGTCCAGTTTGGCTGCTGTTTGCTTCAGGGGAGCTCTGGTCTTCATCTCCACCTTGTGCATCATGTCCTGGCTCCAGTATAGATTCCTTCAGCCTTTTAGTGCAGACACAGATTTACATGGGACATTGCTGTGAGTTCCCAGCCCTTGATTGGATCTTTCAGGTCTCCAATACGTAGGTAGATGTTCTGTGCTCTTCCTGCATTTGGCTTCTGTGTGAGTGTTGTAACTTTTATTTGTCCTGCATTAAAACTGCTCTCTTGCAAACCACTGACTCTAGAAAAAGTAACTAATACAGAATCTGTAGTATTCTGCCAGATAGTTGTGAGTGTTGTGGAGAAAATAAAACTAAGAAGGAAGAAAAGGAGTGATGAACAAGATTGTAATATTTTGAGGTAGTAGTTAAGAGAGGACTTGACTGTGAAAGTATCAGGCCGTAAGGAGGTAAACAGATGGACGAGGACATGCAGAAGCTTTGGGGGACAGGAACTAGGCTCGGTGAGTTCCAGCAATAGCAAGAAAGCCAGCGTGGGTGGAAAGGGAGAAAAAGGGAGAGTTGGTCTGGATGAGGTTAGAGAGAGCCCATAGGGCCCCAGTCATAAGGCCTTGCAGGGTATTTTGATTGCAGAGTGACGGGGAAAGGCAAAGGTGGGTGTTAAACAAGGAATGGCATGATTAACTTAGAATTATGAAAGATACATGTGGCTGCCAGGGGGAGAACAGACAATACATAACAAGGGACGAAGTAAGGAGACCAGTTAGAAGGCAACAACCCGGAAGGGAGATGACGGAGACTTGGAAGAGTGTGGTAGCAATGTTGGTGGTGAGAAATGATATTCTGGACAATAGTGAAGGTGCAGCCAACACAATTCATTGACGGACTGGCTGCGGGGAGAGAAAGAGGAAAGCAAAGGATAATTCCTCATAAATGGCCTGGGCAGGGGAAGGCCATAGAGTGCTGTCTACTGAGATGAGAAGGCTACAGAGGAGGAAGTGGAAGTGGGAACCAGGCATGGGGTACCCTTTACCACTTAAGGAAATGACGGTGAGAAGAGGAACAACAACAGCAGTATAAGGAAATGGTTCGCGAGCACCTGGGGGCTCAGCCTCTAGGTCCGCATTACAGCTCTCCTTTGGCTACTTCAAACCGTGACAGTTCTGTCCACTAATGTTGGTCTTGGGCCACTGGTTATCCCATTCTACTTAAAAATCTTTCAAAATATTTGAGCGATTGATGTCATTCAAATACCGAAAGGATAAGTGGTAGGAGCATATTTCAGGTATTGTCCAAAGATGCACTGGATGCTCGAGGGGAAAAAAAATTTGGAACTACCTTTTAAGGAGAGGTGTGACAAGGTGACATCAATATTACTTTAAAATATGAGGGTCTATTGGACTCCCTACATGTTAACATGAGCTAATTTTAAAAAGCTCTGTCGTGGTTACTAGGTGTCTTAACGTTCTGGAGGCCTTGAGCAGGTGGGGTCCGCGGCAACACCCCGCCCCTCCACCGCAAGGCAGCGCGCTGCATGCCGGGAGCCGTAGTCCCGGCTGGCCCTGGCCGGAAGGACTGAAGGGCACGGAGTCTAACCCGCCCCTCGGGACTGGAGGTCACGTCTTAGCTGCTCCCCTTGCCTCTCTCGGGCGGAGCGTCCCGCGAGCACGGCTGGATCTGACTGCCATCGTCTCTCATCTGGCTTTCAATAAAGTTTTCCTCTTCCTCCCCTTGTACGGAGCTCAAGATGGCGGCCTCCTGGTCACCCTGGGTTGTCCTGCGCTCCTTAGCGCCGAGCCGGCTGAGAGGGACTTGTGTGGGGTGCGGGGCCCGGGCCGCCGCTCTCGCTGCTCCGGCCACCGCCCCTGGGAGGCCCCTTTGGAAAGGTCAGTGACTGTGTCGCGAGTAGGCCGGCAAGAGAAGTGGCCGGGGCGACCTTTCCTCCCCGCTGCCTCCTGGTTTCACGTTTTCTCGGAGACGAGGGACCCTCGCAAGGCGTCTGCTCCTTTCTGCTGCCCATTTATACAGCCTGTCCATAAGGGAGCCCTGAGTACCGAGGCAGCTGCGCAAAGCGAGGATCCCTCATTTTGAGGATCATAGGTGGAACCCCAGTCTGTTTCTTCCCAGCAGTGGGAGCGCTGAGCCCGGGTGCGGAGCGCGGTGGGTGTCGGGGCCCCCACACTGTGCGCCTTCCCCACCTCTCCGGGATGGTGGCGCGGCGCGGGCGCAGGAGCCAGGCCTGCGACCCCAGCCGGCCCACTGCTCGCGGGGTTCTGGGGGCGCAGACCGGAAGCATTCTCACCCGGAGGGGTGCATTCTCGGTGTTCAAATTACTGGAGGCTACTGTGGGGTGTATTTTGCCCCTGAGCCGTCTTCATTCATTCATTCGATTGTTTATTGAAAGGATGAATGCATATTTCGAGTCACCAGAGAAGCCCTGATTTTACTGTTCTAGAAATAGTTTATCAACAGCAATGCCGAGTGGTACTTCATGGGGAGATACAATTTTTGAATGAAGTTATTCTTATTGTCTTCTCCCATCCACATACTTATGCTTTACTTTTTCTTGTCTTTGGGCATTCCCCGTTACATAAATTTTTTGGTTTTTTGTTTGTTTGTTTTTTGCAGTGCGGGGATGGAACTCAGGGCCTTTGTGCTTGCTCGGCAAGCACTCTACCACTTGAACCAACAACCCCCCCCCCCATGCCCAACCCCTGCTTTTTTTTGAGACAGGGTCTCACTATGTACTCCAGGCTGTACTTGAACTCCCTGTGTAGCCCAGGCTGGCCTCGAATTCACAGCAACCGTCCTGACTCAGCCTCCCTGGGGCTGGGATTATAGGCCTGTGCCACCACACCCGGTTCCCTGTTATTTATTTATTTATTTATTTATTTATTTATTTATTGTGATGCGATCGAACTCCGGGCCTTGCACTTGCTAGGCAAGCACTCTAAACACTGAACTAAATCCCCAGCCCCTGTTATATGATTTAATAAACAGATAAAGTATATATACTTTACCCATGGGTAGTGGTAAAGGCCTGTAATCCCAACATTCTGGAAGGATGCCGTGTGGGGATGGAGGCAGGAAGATCGCAAGTTTCAGCCCAACCTGGGTAATTTAGTAATTTAGGGAGACGCTGTCTCTTTTCCTTTTTCTTTTTGGGTGCTGGATGGAGATCGAACTCAGGGCCTTGCGCTTGCTAGGCAAGCACTCTACCACTTGAGCTAAATCCCCAACCCCAGGAGACCCTGTCTCAAAATAAAAAAACAAAAGGGCTGGCGATGCATCTCAGTGCAAAAGCACTGGGGTTTAAAAAATATATATGTATACATGATGATTAGATTATTTTAGGTGTTTCCACAAAGAACAGGTTTTTTTTTAAAGTTAATGGCACTTTATTCTAGCGCTAGCTACTTGCTTTGTTGTATTTTGTGTGTATGTGTGTATTTTAGTGGTACATTTTAGAAATGCATAATGGTAACATTCATCATAGAGAATTTGTACCCCTACGTGATATATGTGGCTGCTGCTTTTTTTCCCATTCCTCTCCCTGCCTTTCAACCCCCCTTCCCCATTCTAGTTACAAAACCTTTGTTTCCATTTTTTCTCCTTCACAAAGAACAATTTAATGCACTTGATGTATAATGGATATTTTGGTAGTTACACTGTGGATCATAATATAATTTTATTTTATTTTTAGAATAGTCAATTGGGCGGGGTCTGTAGCTTAATGGTAGAGTGCTTGCCTAGCATGTGCAAGGCTGTGGGCTTGATCCCCAGCACCACAAAAATTAAATAAATGGACTAGAATAGTCAATAAAAGCAAATGGGTACAAAAGATAAAATTTACAAGGAGGGATATAGTAAAATGTAAGGCTGTTTTCTATCCCTATTTTTTAGCTGCTTAGTTTTCCTCCACAGAGAAAACTTCTAAAACCAGTTTCTGGGGTTGGAGATTTAGCTCAAGTGGTAGAGTGTTTGCCTAGCAAACCCAAGACCCTGAGTTGGCTCTTCAGCTTCCTAAATAAATAAGTAAATAAATAAACTAGTTTCTTACATGTATTCTTCCAGAGACATTCATGTTTATATAAGCATGTATGTGTATAAATATCTATCAAAAAAATACAAGCGGTAATGTACTAAACACACTTATGTGTATAGAACAGTTAATTCTATTAACTATTAATTTCTTTTTTTCATTTAATATATTTTAGAGAGCCAGACATGGTGATGTATGCCTGTAATACCAGCACTCAGGAGGCTGAGGCAGGAGGATTGCCATGAGTACGGGGCCATCCTGAACCACAAAGCGAGACCCTGTCTAAAAAAAACCAAAGATCTATCTATCTATCTATCTATCTATCTATCTATCTATCTGTCTGTCTATCTGTCTATCTATCTATCTGGGCATCGTGTTGCACGCTTGAAGTTCCAGCACTCTGAGAGGCAGGCAAGTCTGAGCTCAACCCTGGCAATTTAGAGACTTAGTAACACCCTGTCTCAAAATAGAAAATAAAAAGAGTAGGGGAGGTAGATCAGTGACAAGGCCCTGGGTTCAATCTCTAGTACTGAGAGGAAAATACACACACACACACACACACACACACACACACAAATATTTTAGAAGTCACTCATATCAGAAAGTATAGAACAGCTTCATATTCTCATATTTCAAACTGTTAAAATAGAATTCCATTGAATGCATGTACCATAATTTATGAAAATTAAGATTTAAGGAACATTGTTACAGTAACACATGATTTGCTAAATGCTGGATGTTTATTTTGTGTCTTGCAATATGCTAAGTGCTGTGTGTGTGTGTTTTTTTTTTTTTTTTTTTTTGGTGCCAAGGATCAAACTTGGGGCCTTGCACTTGCTAGGCAATTGCTCTACCACTTGAGCTAAATCCCCAGTCCAGCTAAGTGCTTTCTACACATGTTATTTTGTTTAATCCTCATTATTCTCGTTTTGGGGATCATGAATCTGAAGTTGCTGATGTTATATGACTAGTAAATGGCAGAACTTGTGGGGCGAAATAAAGGTTATACGTGGGTTTGTGTCTGATCCTTTAGGCCAGACATGGTGGTGCACCCTTTAGGCCAT